>JAEAOA010002072.1:1107500-1127500 GCA_016746295.1 Potamilus streckersoni
ACAAAAACCAAAATGTTCTCAAAATTAGACAAAAAGAATTAGACATATCAATAATAACCAATGATACCAAATGAATTTCCAAGACGACACTGGAAACTAGACGCATTATAGTTGTTTAAAATAATCTTAGTAATCGATGATTTTTCACAATACTTTGAATATCAAGCTGCAAATCAAAAGTTCAAAAAAGTTCAAAAGCACTCGTCAGTCACTTCAAATCAGTTCTTGCGCGATATGATATAACATATATATATATATATATATATATATATATATATATAATTTTCATTATCAAACCTTAAAGAATTCGCAAAATATTATGGATTCTGGATTACAAGTAGTAATATTATGGATTCTGGATTACAAGTAGTCTAAATATTGGGCATAATAGTGCCCTTTTCCAAATGGAGGTACAAACAATTAAATGTTTAAAAAGGCCGAGAACCCTTTCGTAGCTCTTCAGATGTATCGCGCAACGCTATTACCAAATGCGCATAGCCATGAGAATAAAATTACATACTTTTTCGATAATGATACCAGACAGCTTCTACAGACATTGTTATATCTAATAACATCAAGACTTAGTTTATAAATGGTGGTAACTAATGAAGGAAGGATACAGCGTAATAAGAAAAAAAATCAATTTCCATTACAGACTGTCGGATTTATATTTTAAACGTTTACGTGTGGTCTTGCCGACGAAAACACGCCATTACAATCGGGCAGATGTTTCGTAGGTTCTGGAAGACATCCCGAGAGATCGAGCTTTTAAAATTGATGCTGCCGACAACTTAGCATAAAAAATGGACACCGAAGAATCGCGATAACAAGATCATATTTGATCTAATTGTTAGCATAATCATGATCAAATATGTAATGCTAGTCTAACGTACTGAACTATAATAACCTCTCGACTGTTCTTGACAGTAAAGTCAGCATACATTTCAAACTGGGCTTGAAATGTTATGCAGCAATTGCTGGTTCATGTTGGTGCCTACACCAGAGTTTGACCTTTTATTAAAACTACTAGGGAAGGCTTGCATTCCCATCATAACAGCTCCGGTGGACTAGTGGTTAGAGCGTCCGCCTCGTATGCGGTATTTGGTGGGTTCGAAAACCGGCCCAGTCATACTAAAGACTTTAAAAAGTGGTACTAACAGCTGCCTCGCTTGTCGCCCAGCAATTATAGGTTAGTATTAGGACTGGTGTGCTTAGTGTCAGTATAATGTGACTGGATGGGATATCATGTCACATGCCTGATGTGTGATGCCTCAGTGTTTAAACCTCACTATAAATTTTCACAATGCAGACATCATAGCGATATGACTGACGAATTGTTTAAGCTACGCTAAAAATCTAAACATACACACAGTCTCTTCACAACTATACCCACGTCTTTTAAATTATTGAACAGTATAGATAACCTACTAGAAATATTCTTGAAAAACATAAAATATTTCGATTAATAGGCCTGACAATTAACACGTATGAACGTTAAAGAAATAGAAGAAAAAAATACAAGCCACGTGATCCTTTTAAGATCCATAATCTCGAGAACTTGCAGAAAGCTTTTATTAGTTTCCTTTGACATTTGCCAAATAGCGAAAGGGCTTCTCGCGTGAGTAAATTACCGACAAATTTGTATACATGTACCACACTTGCTGTTCCAGTATTAGTCTTTCCCAAATGTTACCAATTAAACAATTTACTTAGATGTATGCTCATATTTTCGTTACATGTATGTAGCGTTACATTTTATTAATAACATACTTGCACGGGAAGCCCTTAAAATAATATGCCTTTATCCCTCTCTCCAAACAATAGTTCTTACTTATAATGAAAATAACAATAGAACATAAATAGACAGGAATTTACCAGTGCCGAATGAAGCATCTATGATTTGATCAAATTGACTTCTCCGCATTTATAGCTCTGTCTTTCTTGTGTTACAAAGATAATTTAAAAATCCATGAGCTTTATAGGCAAATTATTATCTGAATCTATATATCATTCAGCTATGTCTATTAGTTAATTAATCCAGCATATATATATATATATATATATATATATATATATATATATATATATATATATATATATATATATATATATATATATATATATATATATATATATATAAAGAATATAAATCATATGGCGAATAACAACCCTCTCAAGCGTACTGGATCCACCAAGGGATCACGTTTGTCAGGGATTAATTAAAATAGATGCAATAAACTGACGACGAACAGTAAGAAACTAGCAACTAACTAGCCTAAGCGCTTTCGACTCTTAATGAGTCTTTTTCAAAGGCAAATACAAAACATAGTTACGACAAACAAATAAACATAAAAACGTTGCGTTTGTAAACCTCTACATTTCTATCTTCACATGTGCTAAAACTATAAATACAACCAGCTTGTATAGACTAGTTGCGGAAACTGAAAACGTTGTATAATTCCCTAAAAGTCTACAAGCCAAAGCGACATCTATTTTTACTTTGTGTACCTTCCTGGTTTCGGAACTCCAGCTGTGGTTGTTGGCAATAGCGATAAGTATTATATCACTGAAAGTATGGCCAGGGGAGGAGAAGCTGTACAGAAGCCCGGTCGCAGAACACTTCTCCTCCCCTGGCCACACTTTCAGTGATATAATACTTATCGCTATTGCCAACAACCACAGCTGGAGTTCCGAAACCAGGAAGGAAAAGGAATCATACTGGATACGCCGCCTTAGAACATTGAAACCAAGCGGTCTAAACCAAGAAGACTAGAAAATGAAAACTATGTACTAGTAGAATTTAACATTTTCTAAATCTTCTTATCCTTCAATTTTTACTATAAGAATAACCGGTATAGAACCAAATATCCGGGATATAATCTGCGTTACATATGTACACAAAGTAAAAATAGATGTCGCTTTGGCTTGTAGACTTTTAGGGAATTATACAACGTTTTCAGTTTCCGCAACTAGTCTATACAAGCTGGTTGTATTTATAGTTTTAGCACATGTGAAGATAGAAATGTAGAGGTTTACAAACGCAACGTTTTTGTGTTTATTTGTTTGTCGTAACTATGTTTTGTATTTGCCTTTGAAAAAGACTCATTAAGAGTCGAAAGCGCTTAGGCTAGTTAGTTGCTAGTTTCGTACTGTTCGTCGTCAGTTTATTGCATCTATATATATATATATATATATATATATATATATATATATATATATATATATATATATATATATATATATATATATATATATATATATACGTGTGTGTGTGTGGTTTGAATACTAAAACTTTAGGTAGTAATCTTAGAAGAAAGCAGATATAATAACTGTTTAATATAATATTTCATCTCTTGCTTATAAACATACATTGAAATATATCGTCCAGCATGTGATGTTCATGTATTCTTGAAATATTCATGAGAACTAAACTACTTGTTAACTCTATCATAACAATGCCATTGCAACGTAAAGCCGACTTGATATCATTTTGCTTCAACAAATGGAAGAAGAAAGCGAATGGTGTAAAGCAGTTAAAGTACTCTACTATTATGGATTTACCTGATTAGGCTCAAAAGAAGCAACACATTCTTTGTTTCTTAAAACAAGCAAGTTTGAAATCTCATTGAAGCATTGATCGACCAAATTTCTCCGGTGGCCTAGTGGTTAGACTGTCCGCCTCGGATGTTGAACGTTCGAACCCCGGCCTAGTCATACTGAACTGTACGTCTTGGAATATTCGACTCGTTTGCCTTGTGAACTGGTTGTGTATGAACTCATTCCTTTGCGAAATAGACATAGCAGCTTCTTTGGACAGATATTATGATCGCACATGCACATGTATGGACTAATTCTGTAATAATATTTCCATGAGATTAAAAAATTAATTTTTATGATAATCATATATTTGATTTTAACAGAGATATAATTAAAAGTGTCTGTTTTTTTATTTCAAAGTTCAGAATATGATCATCATGATCATTTCGTACGACCGAATGTTGATATTTATCGTACAGAATCTCTTTTTGAAGAAATGAGAAATCGTGCACTAATATATACCTCTGATGATGTCATATCATAGTTAGAAAAGTACTGAATAACTGTTTTACCGTAACATCGGTTGCTGCCCATTTCGCTCAGGAGAAAAAAAAATAGTCAAGAAAAGTTGCATAGAATATGGACACGGAATGGCCTATGGAATACTAAATACGAGTATAGTGATGTTATCTCAGTTGATATGGCTGCATGTTATTCTGTGAGTTTTCTTAGATATTGAGAATATTCTAAATACTTTAAGAGATTTGTACATCCTAAACTTGAGATGACCAGGCTTGCAATAAACGGACCTAACCAGATTTTGACATAACAGAAGTTGCTTATGTAAAATCTTTCGAGTTTACAGAAGATCTCCATGCGATTACTTATGTTTGGTTTGGAAGACTTTTTTCAGAAAAATGTTGGGTTCAAATAGTACTATTGTGTCATAAGCTTGATGCTGGATTTTTAATATCGTTGAGAGTAACTAAAGCAATTATATCAAATAGTCCACAAAAGCAAGTTTGGTTAAGAACCAGATAGATTTAATATCGATGATGCCAAGAAAGAATTTTCTGATGCTGACGAAGATCACATCATTAAAATAATTAAATGCAGGAACGAGCAGGATGAAAAACTTGCAAAAGATCTTGGCAGAAAGATAATCGGTAAATTTACTCAAGGTGGTTCATAGGATTATAAACGGCACTGTACAAGACTGATTGTGGACGATGCTGAGTTAGATTTTATAATCGCGGCTACAACGGAGAAACACATTTATAGGCCGATGTAATGCTTTTTTATCAGATGGAATCAAACTAGGCACCATTGTGAATCTCGATAGCGACTCACCGCAATTTACTTATTAAAGATCTTCGATGCTAGCCTATGTCTCGATAAATCTATTGTCGATCATAAAAATATTTCTTCGTTATGCTGACAGAGTTGCTACGGATTCATTTTAGATACATGATTTATTTAAACAGCTACTCGGTAATGGTGAATGAATACGTGGATGATAAAACAAGAAAATATTCTTAGTTATTCTGAATCTGCCGACGTTGAAATTAAGGAAATATATTACAAAAATAATAATCAAATATCAAAGTCATCTGCACCATCTGTGTACGATCCTGTGGCTAGACATAAGACTGTTTACCTTAATGGATGTGGCTGATGATATAAAACAACTAAAGCGATTAACTTATTTATAAATAATAGTTCAGATATAATTGTTTTGACACCTACACATAAACTTGCCAGAGAAATAAAAGAACGAGAAGTAAAATCATGTACATTCCATTTTTGTTTTAGTTGCTGCAGAGACACATGGACGCCGTCGCGGATGGGTGAGAAATATATACCTAGGCATTCTATATTGGACTAGATAGAAACGGTGTCGTTAGAAACACTAAAACATTTCTTGATTGGCTATTATTGAAGAATACTGCTGTGATTATGTCTGGTCAACCACCACCGTTTATTGGACAGTCTCCATATTAATGGCTAAAGAATAAATGTAGATTATTATGAAGAAATAAAAAATGACCATAGAGCTATTGATGAATCGCTGTAAGAACTTAAAGATTAATCAGACTACAGCCAGACAAAATACAATGTGAGATAATGCGTAAAGTAATTCTAGAAACTACCATGAATTATTTTTGAATTCACGGAGACCCGGTGATTTCCTAGGCGCAAGTAGAAAGATAGTTCATGATGAACTGCAAAATAAATTATTTAAGCTACATAAAGAAAAGTCTCCAACGTTACCGGTACATTTGTGTTATCGCCCAGGATATTGAAGTTAAAATTCCTGGTGGTGGAATACAAAATCTTGTACTGATTGATATTGCTTTGGTCGCTATTGATGTTGACAGAATAAATAGTGATCTTGATCACACACATGAAAATGTAATACGGACCTGTCTTGAATGTAATCGATTTAGGGGTGCTAGATTACATAAGTGAACGCAGTGGTAATTGTGTATCTACAAGAATTACCCGCAATTGTTCTTTCACAAATCCACATTGTTGGGCAGTAGAATCTAGTCTGTATATATTAGGTCTTCCAGTGGATCGAACCACGCTATGAATTGTATGTGTCGTCAAGCTCTAGATAAGATCTGTTGCCCCTTTTTACCACCCTCAAGCTCACCTGGTTGGTATAAATACCTCAGTTATATTACCTAATACTGTTTGTTCACGGTGTTGTCCGTTATCGCTACGGTGTATATACTTTTGTTATTGCATTAAAAGGTTTCCTGGACGTTTCACGAGTAATTTCATTATTTAATGCAGATATCACACTTGGTAACCTTGCAACCCATTCAAGAGATCGTTCACCGAGCTTAATGTCAGCAGATATTCCGTCCCGTATTGATATCCAAATAACCGCTCAACAAGTGTTTGATTGAATCGTTCAACGATTGCCTGATCACGATGAATTTCGGTATGCCCTCGACTGATTTTAACGTTATGTTTTTTTCATTAACGATAATACTGCACCAAGAAATTCTTTTCCAGGATCAACCTGTAATAGCTGTGGCCATCGTAGACCACCACGTTGATAAAATCACTCAAACGCAGACAAAACTTCAGAGGATGTCTTTGTGGATAATGGTTCTTCTTCTTTATATCTTTATATTGCAACGTCAATAACAGTTAATGCACATTTGTACGTGCATGATGTCCGTCCACGTGTTTTAACAGTATCGTGTGGTAAAAGCAAAATATCTGCTTGATGAACTTCATTAGGGATGCTGACATAAAAATGTGCGTATTGAATTTTTTTGGTGGTGGTAAATAGATTTGCCATATTGTCTTTTGTGCTAACCACGCTACAACGTAAAACGTTTGCTGCTTCAGCAAGTTTAGTGATGCTGCCTTGCCTCTCCAATATTCACTCGGGGAATAATAAATGGATTCCATTATAATAGTAACATAATTAATTACCAGCCCGAACATTATTTTACCCTTCATAGCAGATTTTACTAGAAAACTAGCTAGTTGTTCTCTGAGAGATTCATTAGGTATAGCATGTACCGCATGAATCTCTTTCATATTTGCGAGATGCTGTTGCTGCAAATCTTTATTTTTATGCGCAACATAATCAAACATGACATACTTGATCAATCTTATATACTGGATGCTCTCCCGGTCTTGGTTGATCTTGATTATCAATTCGGATATCAAGTCGAGTTCCAGGACCACAATAATTATATCCAAGAAGGTGTTTCCCAGCTTAGGTCCTGAACCTGTATAACAAGACGAGGGAGATGAAGAAGGAAAAGAACGATACAGAAGGTCCTGAGCAGTACAATACAATTAACCGGTAGGACAAGACTAGCATTTAAAAAGCAAAAGGGAACTAGATAGAAGATTAGTCCAAATATATGAAAGGGAACTTGAAAATGAACAGCAAGAAAGCGTACCGAATGGTCCAAGATCTATCAAGCACAAAACAACGACGAGGTACCTCCATACACGACAAAGCCGGAAACTGCCTCACAGATAAAAGACATTCTGAAAAGATGGACAGGGTACTGAGCTAAACTTTATGATCCCCAACTCACAATATATCCAGAGGTACTGAATGTCCCTCCAGAAACTAATAACGTCAACTGCCGTAGCCTAGGTGAAGAAACAGACGAAGCAGTGAGATTGCTGAAAAAGAGGAAGCCAGAAGGAGTGGACAACATCCCAGCAGAACTGGTCCAAACAAGGGGAGAAGCAATGATTACAGCCCTCACAACATCTTCTAAAAGATCTCGCAAACAGGATTATGGCCATCGCCGTGGACCCAAGCACTGATCATCACCCTCCCCAAGAAAGGCAACTTGCAACATTGCCAAACCACAGTACAATTAGTCTTTTAATCCATCCAAGCAAAGTCATGTTGATGATACTGATGAATAGTCCTATGAAATGAATACACGATACATGCATGAATCATAAGCATATCTAACACTATTGCATAAATCCAAACAAACGGAATTGAATATTATAAGGAAATTAAAATTGTGCGTTCTAACGCTACAGTATGTTTTTTTTTCCTTTTAAGACAGCTTTCTGGCCTCTCTACTTATTAACGAGGAAAAACTCTGTCCCTGGGTTTCCCACGGAACCAACTTTGTCTTCTCACAACCAATGTCGGATTAAAGCATTATGAGCTAAGCCGCTACCTTAAATATCCCAATAATTATAAAGTATACGCCTTAATGTTAAATGGCCAATCAAAAGCAACTGTTTATAAATACCACCCCACCCAAAAATATTCATGTCTTTCATCAGTTTTTAACAGCCTATAATATTATGCAATTACCATTACTTTGAAGATCAATTATTTGACATACAATCTCCTCCAACCGTTACGGTCGGTAATTCTACTGTACTCTTTGCTACTGTACTCTTTGCTACTATACCATTACGATGACTTTTCAATTCCATTGACGATTAAACGTAGGCACCTTTATGTTTCAGAGATGAACTAAGAGAAATATCAGAGTTAACTTTTCAGGACTCTTCTGGTTTTACTATGATAACTTTAAGCTGCAATTTATCAAACTTTAGCATTGGGTACTTCTTTAAAATTCGAAATGTTATATATGACTTAAAGTAATAGACAAATATCATCCTCATAATGTCTGTTGCCAATTCAAAAAAAAACTAATGCAATGAGTTTTCATACAAATATATCATGATATTAAAAATTAGAGCATAATAAATGACCCTATTATATTTTGCTTTACTGGGACCTCATCATAGGAACTTGTGAAACAAAGACTGGAATTTCAGGAGCTATAACTCCAACAAATGATGTGAACTGACGGGATGTTATTTAATTAAAAGCCTTACCAGTGTAGATCTCCACACCAAATTCGATTATAATTGGACAATCATTGGTAATAAATGTTGTTGAAGGCAATGTCTTGAAAAAAGGCAACGAAGAGTCATACCTCTTCTAAATCATAATGTAGAACACGGTAAATAAAATTAATATAAGGTCTAATCAATGTAAAAATAATGCCAGATTATGATGGATACTTGGTAAAGAAATTCTACAACAACCGAGGTCAGGATAGCGATCAGGGATCCACATGATGATAATCAGGGAGCCACAGAATGATAATCAGGGAGCCACAGGATGATAATCAGGAAGCCACATGATGATAATCAGGGAGCCACAGGATGATAATCAGGGAGCCACATGATGATAATCAGGGAGCCACAGAATGATAATCAGGGAGACACAGGATGATAATCAGGGAGCCACAGGATGATAATCAGGGAGCCACATTATGATAATCAGGGATACACATGATGATAATCAGGGAGCCACAGGATGAGAATTAGGCAGCCAAAACTCTCGTGGAATGATATAGTTGAAACTAAACGACATTAAGATGCAAGATTTATTACCAAGGCACACTGTAATTGTGAGCAGTATCGTGTCTTTTTATAAATTGTCTTTATTCCAAGCAGCAAGAAAAATTGTCCATTCTGCCCACGTCAATCTATGCATCTTTTGTTACATTATGCATCAAGCAGACATATACATGCATAAGAAAACTACAAATGTTACAACATTATCTTTCTATTCTGTTTAATTTTTCCAATATAATAGTTTCATTATTTGAACCATGATAGCGTCATTAGTTTACCCGTCAGTACCTCGAATAGTTAATTTTAGTTCCTTGAACAATTAATTTTTGTTGCGTGAATATTTCATTTTTTTGTAATTCTGTGAATAGTTTATTTTAGTTCTCTGAATAGTTAGTTTAATTCCGTGAATAGTTCAATTTAATATGTCACACCAAAAGGTATCACAGACGCAGTCTACAAATGTACTTGTAAGCACTGAATAATCTTCATATGTAAACTGCAAAAACAACATGGTATTCGAGACTAATGAAAACACGAACCCCGATGTGTCAGCGGTTATCTTGCTGGACTGGTGATCTGAAAAGTACGGGTTTGAAGCCCACCTTTGAATCATCAATTTGGTTTATCCTTTAGTAGTTCAGTGTACTCCGATTCTCTTGGCAGTAAATAACGCCCTTGAGTTGCTGCGCCGTAAAAATGCAAATTCAATGTTATCTCGAGCACCTCTTCTAACAAGAAATCCCTTGTCTAAAAGCTTGAATCTTGATGTAAGTGACTCCTTGTGTGCAGGTCTTTTTAATGATGTAAGCGACTCCTTGTCTGTTAGTCTTTTTAATGATGTAAGTGACTCCTTGTGTGCAAGTCTTTTTAATGATGTAAGTGACTGCTTGTTTACAAACTTGTTGCCTGATGTTAATGATCGGAAGTATCTGGAACAAGATCTCTCCAGATAGCATGAGTTTAGTGGTAGAAGGGGTTCGTTTGTCTCAGACGACCTGTTATGAAAAGGTGAAGCTGCATACAAAATGGAAAGAAAGCATCTATGAAATAATTAGGAAATGTATTGTCATATCTTATATATCGTTTGCGACGACTGCTTGTAGTTTAGGTTTTACAATTGACCTGTACATAAATTCAATAGGTAGAAACCTTCTAAATATGAACTCAGATTAATGTATCAGAATATACTATATTTTGTGCATCACTTTTGATAATAATGAACATTGTTCATAACCTGACAGGATAGAAGCGTTAGAATAGTACACACTCGTGTCCTATCTCATTGAATGGTAGGGGCTCACCCAGCATTTGCGAACCTAGGAAAATCCACTGAGGGGTCACGCCATAGACGGAATAGCCAAAACGGTAAGAGTCCAGTGGCCGGAAATCCCTCTTCTGTAGGACGGAAGAGACACTGGGTGAAGATAAGAGTATACTGAGAAGAAAGAAGAGCTCGTATGTCGCTGCTACAACATGATATTAAGGATTGTAGAAGAAAGTACCATCCGACAAAGACAAACGAAAAACCGTGTAGTTGACTAATGCAGTAGTAGCGAAGGTTATTGGGGAGATGCCAACGTGTTGTGTGATACCGGCTGTAGCTAACCGGCCTTGGCATATAGTAGCACAAGCCTGGAGATTATACAGGCGAGACGGGTAAATTACGTTGTTTTTTTGTTGTTTTTTTTTGCATAGCAGGCTATTCAAGTGTATTGGAATTCATTCGGTACATTCTACAGTTATTGGAGTTGTAATAGGACGTTCAGGATTGTTTGGAATTTAATTCAAAATACTGTAATTGTGTTGAATGTTAGCTTTGTATTCAAGAGGAAATATTATTTCTTGATTTTAGCTAAATTGCTCATTTCACTTCCTTTCTGTGACATTTTAAGACCAACGAGTCGTAACACCATGCTTGCCTAAGCGAGACCAATGTTGGATAAAGAAAAAGTGTTAACGAAGTCATTTTCCACCTTGATTATTTTTCATTTTGCGCTAGGCGTATTTTCTTTTTTAAACTATATGCGGCATTAATATATGAGGACATTTTTGGATCACTTAGACTATATATAATGACAAAGTCAAGACTCCCCAATTGGAGAAAACATCGAAATCTCAGTAAAATATTATCTAATTAGCACCATATAATATACGGGTACAATGATATTGCTTTGCAGTAGACCTTGTAATCCAGTAAAGCCCCATCACTTCGAAAAAACAAAGCTACCTGAGTTGATTCTGATGTACTACTTGAGGATCTAATGTCACAAGTTCATTAAATAGTGCAATTTTGCTGCAAACAGATCTGTCCGGAATACACCAGTGTACAGTATAGACACTTACCAGGATCTGGTAACAGCCGCATGTAGCCAAGAAAAGTAAAATGGCTGCATGACTATGGGTGTGTTATTCCATGTGGATTTGCTAATCGTCAAACAATATTTGATCCTGACATTTTCTCTACATGTCGCCAAATAGACCCTTCAACTGATGATTGCTCAAAAGACGTGATAAATACCAGTATTAGTCTAAAAAGAATCAATGTGTCACGAACAAATTTGTTTGCAAACAATTTTTCGATTGCATTCAATAAGTTACATCACACCCTCAAATCGTCCATCAGAATTAACATAAATTTGGGAGTAAATTTATCGGATTACAGCTTGTGCAATGAAACTGTACTGTTTATACCAACCATGAGACACAACATGGTAATTTCAGTGTATTTTTACATCAACAATGGAGCCATTCGATACCGAGTTTAATAACGATGCCAGTCAACTTCATGACCTCTTACGTCAAAGCAAATTCTAGATGGTCTCCGAGCTACAGATATAGCGCGCAGATTCGAACGATTACATATAAATGCAAGGAGCGGTATAGTTACAAGCCACAGATAATACGAACTGCAACAAGAATGACTAGATGAAGTGCAAACAAAATTACAGCAGAGTCTCTCCGCAGTCAATGATGCTAATAAGAACATAAATTATAGCACCAAATAGAATACGAATAAAGGTATTCTCGAACGAAATATAAATCGTTATGTCAAAACTAGTAGGTAATTGAACTTAGGTGGGTTAGGCTTTAACAGAGAAACAAGGATCAGTTATAGGATTTGATTATATAGGCTTTGTTGTCGAACTCATAAGTTCTGGAATTATACTTATAACAAAGTTGGTTGTAGTTTTCTATTCAATTCTTAAATAGGTTAGGAAAAAGCAAGATGTATTAAAGCGCTTTATTCTGCTATTAGTTCCATTTTGTTTAATAAGCAACATAAATGTCAGCACAGAATTAACTCTGAAATTATAACCAAACAACACAAGAAATGGAAATCTGTGGCAACCTTGGTAGCAACTATGTGCATTTTGTAATTGATTTCTACGTCTGCCAACGCAAGGACCTCTGGTGTAAAACACCGACGGATCCAGGTATATGAGCTAACAATTGAGTGAAATACGAGAGTAAATCCAATTTAAACTGTTATTGGCTTTATGTTTTTATCTTGAGATCTAGAATCTTCCTCAACTGCTCTATTAACTATCGTGCAGAGTCTAATAACCCTTCATCCAGAGAAGTTGGGAAAAATAATCATAAAAGACACCGAGATAATTTACTATTTCCGGGCATACAATGAACATTTATGACATAAGTATTTTTGTTTACGAAAATAGCAATAACTTCTAAACCTGTATCGCTTAGCAGTAAACTGAACGCGTTGTTCAGTAAACAAATAATTTCTAGTGGTATCAACTTAAACAGGCAATTGTAATCCTGCAACGTATAAGACAACCTTTCAATCGTTTCTGCAACAAGACGAGCATAAGGATTAAATATTTGGATTTCCTAACTCAAGATAAAATAATGGCATGTTTAATGCGCATAATTAACACGAAGATTGTACGCAAAACAGCTGCAATATATTAACGGTTACGACTGAGGATCTTTAGTCTAGAGACAGAAATTGCACTGCATATAATTCTGCTGAAATAATCCAATGAAATAAATGTAGTCAAAGCGCAAGGAATTCCAACAAGAAAATTTATATCTAAACAATATCGTATATGCCAAAAAAGTGACGGTAAATCAAACTTCTAACATGATAGGATATGATAAGCTAGGATAAATTATTCAAGCAGAACACAGGAAGGGCTGGCAAAACTTCAGTTTTATATTTCATGTATGTATGTATGTATGTATGTATGTATGTATGTATGTATGTATGTATGTATGTATGTATGTATGTATGTATGTATGTATGTATGTATGTATGGATGGATGGATGGATGGATGGATGGATGGATGGATGGATGGATGGATGGATGGATGGATGGATGGATGGATGGATGGATGGATGATAGATCATCATCCAGTGTCTCACAAATTGCATGCTGATGGCACCCAAATATACAAATCTAACCATCCTGCTGAAGATGAAGCTACCATCCAAGACAATGAAATCATTAATGACATATAAAATGCTGCAGATGCAGATGAATGATGATAAAACTGAAGTCATCCTGATTACAACACAAAGACGTTATCATTCATATCCATTACCTCGGACAATAAATAGCAGCAACACTAACATTAAAATCAAGCAGTCAGTACGAAACCTCGGTGTCACTCTTGACAGTACTCTCTCATTGCATCAACATGTCATGGATATCTGCCGAGCTGCATATCTTGAGCTGAGACGCATCAGCTCCATTCGCAAGTATCTGTCAGTTGATGCCACTAAAATATGTGTGTGTTCCTAAGTACTTTCAAGACTGGACTATTGTAATTCAATTCTGTCTGGTTCATCTCAATATCTACTTCAGAAACTTCAAAAAGTTGAAACACTACTAATCGGATCATCCTTAGAGTAGCACGATCAGGGCATGCCTCTCCGCTGCTCTGTATCCTACACAGGCTAGCCATACGATCCAGAATTAAACACAAAATTTGTTCTCTGTGCTACGTTTCAATGACGGGCTACAATCCAACATACCTATCTCATCTCACCCATACGTATGGATACACCTGCAAGATGCTTACGCTCCTCTTCTGACACTCGCAGTCTCAATATTCCCATTATGAAGTTGCAATCATATACCAGGGCCCAGCAACGTGGAACGAATTGCCCACTACACTTAGACACAAAGACACAGTGATCTCATTCAAGAGCGCCCTTAAAACCCATCAATTTCAACTGGTAGAACAGTCATAATGACCTAACAATGTATCCTTTTAACGTATCCTTAGCTTAAACTTTTACAGCATGTTTTTCTGTTTCTAATTTTGTGGTGTTTGTGTTTATTTTTGTAATCATTTCATTATATGTTTTTTTTTATTATTTATAAGCGTTGTCAAATGTAAAGCGCTTAGAGCTTCTAAAGAATAGGTGCTATATAAAGTCCTCGTTATTATTATTATTATTATTATTATTATTATTATTATTATTATTATTATTATTATTATTATCATTATGTATGTATGTATGTATGTATGTATGTATGTATGTATGTATGTATGTATGTATGTATGTATGTATGTATGTATGTATGTATGTATGTATGTATGTATGTATGTATGTCTCAATACACATATGCATTCATTGAAGGATAATAGATCGGTGTTCTGATGGCTATGTTTATGCATAAAACCAAAACGTTCAGAAATCTAAACTGGTCTAAAAAGTAAGTTTTTTGTAGCTTTTTCTGATCACCACCGTCGAAAGGTAAAGAGTTTGGTATATATTTGATTGATAATCAACGTGCGTATCTTTTTCGTTTGTTATTTAACTTTTAAAGGCCACAAAATAATCCATATATTGCATCTATTGGATATAATTTTATATTCTAGTAACCCAACTCTCATTATGAGAAATTTGTTATCAAGATACAAATTTTATTCTGGAAGTTCCTTTCTAATTTGACAAGTCAACAATTACACAAGAATTGTAAATATTCAAAATGTCAAGAGGGTTTTTGTTTAATTATAGTTTTGAGCTAATTTAATATTTTTTGATTATTTTTGTTCCTATTTGCAATTTGAACTTAAATTATCTACCTGACAACGTTGAATCAAATATTAAACTTGTTAAAAATTTCTGAGACAAATGTATGGTTTTTAGCAATAATGGTTCATAGACGATTAATACAGGAT
Source organism: Potamilus streckersoni (assembly GCA_016746295.1). NCBI lineage: Eukaryota > Metazoa > Mollusca > Bivalvia > Unionida > Unionidae > Potamilus > Potamilus streckersoni. Next base: position 1,123,074 of record JAEAOA010002072.1, read on the forward strand.
TCCACTTTCGTTTTCTGTTTATTTCATTTCCATTACCACCATTCTTATTACCATTCTTATCAACATTCTTCTACTTCATACGCTCAAATATTTTGCGTTTGTTCTTAATAACCTATTCACATGAGAATGATAGTGCATAGAAAGACAATAGAATATAGAGATTGTATTTATACTACGCAATAATATTAAACGTTAGAATAGGAAAATGTGATATTTTATGAACACAATCCCATCTTAGCCACCATGTGCCTTGCAACTTTAAATAATATTCTCTTTCTTGTTTGATGAAATGCAAATCACTTGATACTTTATTCAAAATCATAATTCAAATTAATATGTATGGTCCAATGAGACCTCAATCCGTAACGAGTAATTTTAAGGAGTCGTGGTAATAACTCAGATCCCATATTATTACAAAATTCAATAACTCGAGATATCTATATACTCATAATGAAACCTACGTTTATAGACACATTATTGATGACAGATTCGGTGTAGGGAAAGCTATTTAAATATAGGTATCTTCTGGAGCTGCATATGTTTGAAACATATGCTTTCAATTCTGCACCAGAGGGTCAGGTGTTAAGTTCAGTATTGAGTTTTCCAAACTGAAGTATGTAAAAGGCCTAAAATTCAATTAATAAATAATGCCTCTATTATTGTGCAGTTACAACGAACGAAAGTTTCAAATGATTATGTCAAAAAATTCTTACTTTCATTATCAACCAGTCCTGGGCAGGCAATCCTCATATACCCTATTGAATGTTCACCCATTCTTCAAAGTCATTAGTACCGTGGCTCCTTAAGAAGTCATGTCGGGATCCTCGCTCATAGGAAAGTAAGCCACGAAACTATTGCCTCAATTGATGATTGTTCAGATAAACTGTAGAACTACCTTTAGCTACAAAACTACAAGTCTCTAAAAATGTTGCTCCAGTACTGGCGATGTTCCTGTTTTACTTCCAGATCATCTTTCTTGTTCACCTTTACTAATTCTGTTGGAATTGATGAACAGTGCTTTGGAATATATATATATATATATATATATATATATATATATATATATATATATATATATATATATATATATATATATATATATATATATATATTATTTGATAAGACATTTACTACAGACCACATCCAAACTACTTTCTATTCGATAATCTTTTCTATAGATTTTTTTTATTTCAAGAAATACTGGCTTATTTCTTCGAAAGTTTGCAAACATCTTAATGTGTCGCTGAAAAATATACTGCTTTAACTGGAAACGGTAGGAATTCAACTAACATTACTCCCTCGCCCTAAAATCCCGTAAATCCACCACTACCTGGTGATATGCCAACTAGGGCTTACCTAGTGCTGTGTAAAATCATAATAACAGTGGTTTTGTTTCCTTCGGTTCCTGTGTTTAACTTCTACTGACATGTTTGGTTTTCTTTCTTCTTTTAGTGTGTCTCCTGCCTTGACTAAAATGTATTTCAAGGTCATATAAAGAAAAAAAATACAAAATAAAATTCTCGATAGAAACTGCTTATATTGATTTAGCATAAACTTTCTATTTTTTTTCAGTAGTGGTCCATACTCATCGATATATTTTCTCTCATGAAATAATGCAGAATGAAAGAAACAAAAAACATTAGACTCCTTCAGTTGGTGTTCTACTCTGAAATTGATCATCAACAATTTTTTTTAGATATTCCTGCTATTAATTGAAGAAATTAAAATTTCGGAAACATTCAGCCACCAGCTTATCATTCTGATAATCATATTGTTGCTGGAATAATAAAAGTACATGACTCTGAAATCGAATTATTTATAGTAAAAAAAGAAGTTTTATATATGATGTTGATTTAATAATTTCGAATGTTTCTGAAACAACAAACGTGGATTTAAATGTGCATTTAGCTACAATCAGTTATAAAGCTCAAAGATATGGTACATATGGCACACTCTCTGAAGGAGTCTCATCTGGATTCAAGTCATGGACTTTTGAAAGCTATAAAATCTTCAGACTGGATTTAAAGCACATAATGGCAAAAATGAAGCCATGAAAAAAGTCTCTCTCTCTCTCTCTCTCTCTCTCTCTCTCTCTCTCTCTCTCTCTCTCTCTCTCTCTCTCTCTCTCTCTCTCTCTCTCTCTCTCTCTCTCTCCGATGCATTAATACACATATGCATGACTTTAGTCAATTATGTGCATGCCAGAGAAGATGGAATCGTTGATATCTACATCATGCTTTCATGTTTGCTGTGGAAACAAAGCAAGCAGGCTTGGACTGAGGTGTGAATAATTTAATAATTTCATGTCAAATGTAATATCTACTAGTTAAAAACTGTCATCCACTAGCATGAATATATATATATATATATATATATATATATATATATATATATATATATATATATATATATATATATATATATAATATATATAAATAAAATATATATATATATATATATATATATATATATATATATATATATATATATATATATATATATATATATATATATATATATATATATATATATATATATATATATGTTTGTTTGAATCTGAACCTATGACATTAGTTTTTCACATGGAAATTCATAAACTTGTTGACAACGTTGAATATTTTAGAACGGAAACTGATCTTCATCATGGCTGTAAAGTTGTGTCTTAGCTTCTTATATCAATCTTCTTTATCTACAAAATTATTTATTCCCACTTTTCCATCCGAACTGGAATCAGTCTTATTGTTTGTTTCATATTTTAGTTTGGGTGGAATTATTTGTTTCAATTATTTACTGGAGTTACTGAGCGCTTATTAATACTTTGACTAAATCATTAATTTGGAATTATAGCGAATTGAGTCAAGTACATTTTGTATTATATTCCAGCTTATTGACAAATTAGCACATTCAAGACTATATACACAACAACATATTCAATAATGGAATCTATTTTAAATGCAATTTATTTCATTTGGTTTGTTTTTGGGCTTAACGCCATTTTTCAGCACACGATAGGCTATTCATGGCGGCCAGTATTAATGGTGGAGGAAGAAACCGGGAAATCACCGGAAAGAACCACCGACCCACGAGAAGCTACTGGCAAGCTTTCTCACATATCTACATTAGCTCATTCCTAGACTCGAACACACGCAGACAGAGGTGAGATGGCAGTGATCCGTAACGGACAGCGCTTTAGACCACTCGGCCACTCGGGGCCCCTTATTTTAAGAAGAAATGCAATTGGAACTTTATACATTTGGACTTGTGATAAAACTTTTAGGACTATTTGCATGCATTTCTTCTTAAAATTTTACTTTTTTATTCAAGGGAAATAAATTTTTTGCTGAATTTACCAAACATTTTGGTATTTTGTTCTTTTCTGTTACTTAATTTAAGACCAGAGAATCGTAACTTGTGGAATCTATCTACTGTTGAATAACACTGTACCACAAAGATGCCTGATATCCCAGACTGTCATTATGTTGGATGTCTTTATTTGAATAGCTCTGTCCCAAAAAAAGTATGGTGGCCCAGGAATTTTTTTCAGAATAGCATTGTCCCATAAATAAATCTCGTATCGTGTCAAATCTGTCTTTTATAGAATGACAATGCCTTCTACTTAAGTAAGGGTGTCTGACTCGTATCATATGAAATCTGTCTTTTGTAGAACAACACTAACTTTCTAAGTATGTCCAATTCACCGCTTCCATATATGGTTAAAATGTGCCAGCAATCGATTAACTACTGATATCTACTGCTAACTAAACATTTTGAGGAATACGTACAACGCTGACCATTTCATAAATCTGATGGGCCACAAGAGGCCGACAAAGATTGCAACACTTTCTACCTAACCAATACTACATACTGCAGCACAGAGCCGATGTCTTGGTTATAGGCAATAAGTCTCTTGACGTTTCCTTTGGTCAAACACGTGAATGTGCCTTTTCAGGGGTAGCGGTGGGTGGGGTGGAAAAATCGCTCTTGAATGTCCAAACTAATTGATTCTCCATATTGTCTATACAAACGTTCGTCTTCTCATAATTGACAGTTTAATATTGCCCTGCACAGACGTGCATTATTGTCATTATATTTTACTTAGGTCTATCTAGACATGATGAACATCAATCCTATGGATGAACTGATGAACTTAATTACGCAGGTATTCGTTGTTTCTTTCTCTTGGCGTTTAATCTCTTAGTGTTAGTCCTGCTTTAGCGGAGCTAACGCCTGATTAATAGGCTCCGAATCGTTTCTTTTTCTCTAGATTTGTTACCGAGAATGGCTTGCATCCTTCTCTAGGCTATTTTAGAGCAACAAACAGGCCATACCTGAGGCAATAAAGAAAAACTATCTTAGAGGAGTACTCGTTTCAAACTATAAAATTAATTGAATAATTTGGAATTATTTGATGTATTAAATAAATTTAA
>JAEAOA010002072.1:1130000-1355000 GCA_016746295.1 Potamilus streckersoni
AATGGGTAATGATTTAATACTGTTTTTATGAAATGAGTCGAATAATGTCCAGCTTTTGCGAACATTGCCATTACCCATCTGAGATTCCTTTTATTACAAAGATTTTATTTCAGTAGAAATTATTTAGACGGATAAAAGAATAATAGGTACGCTCATTCTGACAGATGTTGCACCTTTCACTTGTTGTGCTTAAAAATTAGTCCCAAATATGGTTGAAATAGTAAAAGTGAATTATACATTTTTGTGAACATTAAATTAAAGAATAAGCGTCCATCCGAATTAAATGAACATTTTAAAAAAGACAAATTCATTTTTCAACAGAGAATGTCTAGTACTTGTGATAGCACGTTGCTTGACGAGGTACACAGTAACGGTTACAGTAGGTCTACACTACAAAATCAATGTTACCCTGTAATGTCACTTCACAAAAACATTAACATTATTGCGATATTCAAGTGAAAGGAAGATTACTGGATGCAGATATTCACATATTTTCCGTAAAGTATTTTGACTGTTATTGACAGTATTTGATTTAGAACTGTAAATTTTAAAGTAGCCAAATTTCCTTTTGTGTCGGATTTGCATCGCATATTCCACGCACATATGCTGTGATTGGATAAAATTCAGTCAGGAGATGCTGTGATTGGATAAAATTCAGTCAGGAGACAGGCTTATACCTAAATTCCACTGTAAACAGAGGTGAATTTATTTACATCTGTAAGTTAATATTAAAACCACACTTGTATATTGGGTGGATTCTTCGTTACAGTTATTCGCCCTTTCCACCTCATACACCCGCTATCAACTTTTATTTCTTCTTCTTGTCCTTGTCTTGAAGTTTTCAACCATTTTAATATTACGATATTGTTATACATGACATAACAAACACATGTAGGGGTAAATTGACCCTATGCAGGCGGACGCGACCACTTCCCCCAAATCCATTTCGTGACTCAGTCAAAAACATGCCAATAAAATATTCATTGAAAAGCACAAATTCCATAGGCGGAGTTAAAATAATTTCTCCAGGATCGCAACCAATCAGTGAAAATAATACTAAACATTAATTTCATGGGCTTATTTGGACCAATCAGAATCACAAAAAGTGATATGTAATAAGTTGTCATATCAAAATTATAAAGCTGCAGATACTATTGAAAAACTATACCAACTATGTGATATATAATATCAAAAAAGTGATAAATATGGATTCAGCGCTATCAGTGAATCTCGACTTGATGAAACAAACAAACCTTGACAAAAGGCTGTCAATTTCGATAATGGTTATTATATATGGTACCTCACCTCATACCACCCCTTTCTTACTTCAACACCATATACACTTATGTTTGCACAATCACACAAAATTTAAACTTTACTTTGACAAGTAATGGCGCATCAAACATTACATTGAACTGCGTGTATGTATTCCTTTAATAGGGCAAATTATCTCCTTTCTGTTCATTAGGATAAGGTATTTCCCATTTTCTTTCTGGAGTTGGTGGGGTGAGGTATGATAGAATTACATAATGAATAAGGTTAAACAGCGTCCATTATCACGCTTTTGTTGTCATTAAGCAGCGACGACCGTGCATATTCTCCCCCATCCATAAATGAGAATGAGTGCAGCATAATGCGGTCTAATACACGTATATGTGGAGACAAAAGTCCGACTATTCAAACAACAAACGGAACAGATTCTTCAACAAAGTAATCTCCTTAACTGAGTTAATGGATCTGTGTTTATTGGACCACACAGAAACCATTTTGAAAGGACCATGAACAATAAAACATATTTGAGCATAGTATCATTTTATATAAAAATATACTAACATCGACCAAAAAGTAACATTTTTGATTATAATTAACTACAGTACATTAGATATTGGAAAGTTTGGCGCATGGTAGAATGTATTACCGTCCCCTTCACAACCTTATACAGACACTTTTAATTAAAATAAACAAACGTCGTCACAATAAATATGTCTGTACCGTAGATAACTGCAAATGAACAATTACGAAGCTATATTATGAATTGCGTCGTAATTAGAAGCACGTACTTAAGTCAAGTGATTGATATTTTATACTTGACGGCTGAATTGCTGCATAATGCCCCAGTCCTAGACATCACTATAAACTGTCACACTGCATACGTAACAGAGATATGACTGAAAAATTGTTAGTTACGGTAAAAATCTAAATCAAACGCGCGCGTATGCACTCACACACACACACACACACACACACGCAAACACACACACATAAACACACACACACTTACACACTTACACACACACACACGCACCAACGATTCATAACGTGCACATGCTTTGGACATCACTAGAATATTTTATTCTCATAATTTAGGCACAAATATCAACAAGTTATTACAGTTTTATAACCACAGTTATGTCGATTTCGATCTATATCTATAAATAACGTTTACTTCTGGTCTAGATTTATTTTTCGTATTGATCACAGCATTTTATTTCTATATGGAATTCACTTTTGTAATTTTCACAATGTTGCTTGTATAATGAATGTCTCTAAATTAGTTTAAAGGAAAAATCCAGTCTAAGGAATATGTACTCATTTGATAGAATCAGGTATGATGCCTCTTGTACTTTAGGCAAAATCAGCTTTAAATCTTTCATTTTTCCGACAAACGAGTTTCGCCATTTTTGTTGCTGTATTGAATAGTAGGAGCTGCATTTCTAACGAGCAACGTTACTTAAATTCAATGCAAATATTACTACAGGCCATTACCTAAGAATGTGGTCTGTAACCATATTTAGAGTATTTTGTTCCGCTCACTTTTGAGTGGATAGATACGTCGGTTTATGACGTTTATTCTTTTTTTTTAGAAAAAAATTTAAAGGCTCTTGTTTATTGTGCAGATTGTGAGCGGTAAAAACTATTGCAAAAGTTCATAGTGAATAACAGACAAATATGTTCTCCTAGTAGTAAAATATATAACCTTTGACACATTGTTTTGTTTACATTTTTGCCTCTCGAATAAATGCCGGCTATATTAAGTCAAGAATATAACTGTACATTTCTCTAGGGGCATGCTGCCGATTATCAAATGATTTATATATAATTAAATTTGGACACATGCCACAGTTAAGTACTGCGAAAGATATGTGAATTGTAAAAAAAATCGGTAAATAACTGTACTGAAACAACTTAGGAGAGAGCTCGAGAAAATTTTTCATTTGCAGATTCTCAAGGGTTTTTCATTTTCAAAAACAATCTTAAAGTAATTGAAAAAGGAGTTCTATTCACAAACTTGCGATTTAAATATCTTATATCATAGGCTTTCCAGCACTATTTAATAATTATATATATATATATATATATATATATATATATATATATATATATATATATATATATATATATATATATATATATATATATATATATATATATATATATATATATATATATATATATATATATAATACTAGAAGACAGGGTTAGAGAATTTAATTTAAACTCTCCGGAGATTGTAACCCAGGTCAGCTAGGAACAGATACACTATAGCATGACGACCTAGAAATTACTTCTCATCTATCTACGCATTATTACGTATATGTAATTTAATTGTTTGTGTTTTAAATTCTCTTTTATTATATTTTATTTCCTTACATGTCATTGTAATGATAACTTAATAAACTGGATTTGACATTTTTTCCCGAAAATTCAGTTCAGTTCGTTTTCACCCGAAAAAGTCAGTAGTTTGAAACATTTTGTCTTTTGCTGACCTATATTCAGAGCCAGTTTCAGCTTTGGAGTAAACAACTCGTTTGTTTTTTTTTTTATTGAATCGTATATAGTAAGATTCGTTTAGTAGAATCCAATTCGTTTAAGGCGGACGTGATAGCCGGCGTGTGGTTTTAATACGCCGCTTGAATTAAGTGATCATGTGACCCCATCACGTTGTCTAAATTGCTTTTCAGTTGTTAAAAATGAAGTAACCTAGTGTTTTGTTTAGTCAGTCGTAATTCATACCTTTGGAGTTCAAATGTATGATTTTGTTGTTGCAAGTTTGATTTGCATTTTTCTAATTTTGGCAATTAACAATTTATTTTCCCTGGATTCTGTATCCTGTGCTCATCAGAATTCTTGGACAAAGACATTTACTTGAAATTATTCGGAATTCTAAAGCCGGAATATTATTTTTGATGATTCAACAGGGAACTGTTATCGGAGACGTTATGGCCGTCCATCTTGGAACTTCATCTGGATTAAGAACTGCCATTTATTTAGAACGTTTAGTGATATGGCTTAAATTTTTTAATTCTAAAATTAATTTCGGATTAGGTTCATAAGCCGTAAGTCCTTATTGATATTTTAGCTCGTTGTCTAGGGAAATAATTTTTCTTTCTTGAATTTTACAAAGCTTGTTGTCTTCACTCTTTTCTTTGTTACTTTCTTACGAGCCTAGTCGTAACAGCAGTCTATCCGGATTCCTAAGAAAGAAATCAAGGTATATAAGATTAGTCATAGAGAATTGTAAATACACACCAGAGAGAACGGAAAGTGCTATCTCTCGATTCTATAGAAGATGCTTCATATCAGTAGGCAGAGTTAAAATTTAATACAAACAATACTATCATAGAATTAGAGAATTTTTAATTCGTACTCTACGGAGATTGGAACCCATTTCCACGGGTAAACGGCATGCATCGCCTTGCCTGCACAAAAAAGTCTCCATCACGAATTAGCATTTCATACAAATAAAACTATCACACAGTTGACAGAATTTTTAATTAGTACTCTACTGTTTACCCGCAGACCTTTAATCTGTATGACAGTATTATTTGCATTAAGTATTGATTCTATCTACTGTCGTAAAACATTCTCCTATAGAATCCAGGTATATCATGTAATGTCTCTGTGAAGGTGTAATAATTGTGTGAGCGTGTTTGGGGACTTTGTCCTTGTCTATGTATTTAGTAGACGATATAAGTAATAAAGTATACTTACTAATTAATGATACTGCAAACTTTAAAATATGTAAAATATGATTTATTGAAACTTACCCTACACCCCCCCCAAAAAAAATGTCGGTGATGTCATGAACGAAGTAGGGACATATCTGATATACAACAGTTCGACACTGCGATAAGAGATTATGTTAAATATCAGTCGGCATTAGCTACAAACGACGTCAGATACGCGCTGTAATGCTAGCACACGGTTTCAAAACATACCGGTTTAATTATTTTCAACTAATACATTTCTCTAACTTCTTTTAAGAACTAATCTTAAGCAATCTGAGCTGCGAGAATACGAAAAACCAGGATAGGAAATTTAAAATGTTGGAGGCAGGAAAATAATGATCAAAATGGAATTGGAAGCATTCTATATTAGGTATTGATTATTTCAAGGGGGATTTAGTACTGTTGTTGATAACAAGTTTCCGTTATTATTAGTACTAATCCATTTCATCTGGAATACGTCGTGGGTTTTAGTTGAAGATATAAAGATGGATCAGTTTTCTATCACTTTTATGCTTGATTAGAAAATGCCTTTTGAGATGATCAATTCTCAATCACATTATACAGTGATGAATTAATTAAATAAACACTAGAATAATTACAAACCAAAAGTTGCCTTAATAGGAAATAAATTCCCTTGCTGAATAACATCCTTGAATGTTATTAAAAGTATTAAACAATATTTAGTAATTTCTATTACGTAATAATATATTTTAGTTAGGTAAAATAGTTTTATTTATTATATACTAAATATAAAAATTTTGGCCATATGATTGTATATTTTAAGATTGTGTGTAGCTACAGAACTATACAGAAAGGAAAACGAGTATTTGGTGAGCTAAGACAGATAAAAAGAAACTGCATCACATTTCCGACATGGAAATTAGTTTTTGATGAAAATATCTGACTCGACTCCTATCGTGCCTTTCTGAAATTATCGGATCTTACATTTCTTGACAAAAGCTACACCCCGGCATTGACGCATTGCTGAATCCGACTTCATTTATTTTCAAATAGGGTCAAATTCGAAAAGCTACTAAAACGACAAAAATGTAATTTACTGCAACAAATTATTTTTTTAAAATAAAAAAATCAGCCTATGAATGTAAGGTGAATTTACGAAAATGGAGGTGGGGTTGGAGTTGTGCTGAAGCATGAGTATAATCTAAGATTAGAATCTGGTGCAAGTTTTGTCGATAATGCAGAAAATATCGTTGAAATAATTTTTGTACCAAATGATTCAATATATCCCGCATTAACATAGAAAAAGCCAATAACCTCCATTTATTCATTTATGTTTTTATTTATTGTTACTGCTACAACTACTGACCGCTCCAGTATCCTTGTGGTTACAGCGTCCACCTCGGCTGCGGGAGGTCACGGGTTAGAACCCCGGCCGTGTCATACCAAAGACTTTAAAAAATGGTACTAACAGCTGCCTCGCTTGGCGCTCACCAAATAGATTTTAGTGCTAGGACTTGTCTGCCTGTTGTCAGGATAATGTGCTTGGGTGAGACATAATGCTACACGTCGATGCGGTATGATGCGGTATGATGCCCAGTGCTAGACATCACTATAAACTGTCACAATGCAAACATCGCAGCAATATGACTGAAATTTGTTTTTAAAGCTAATAAGTTCAAAATCTAAATCACACACACACACGCGCGTGCGCTCAAACACACACTACTACAACTGCTACTATTATGATTACCTTATCTGCGCTAGCAGACCTTCAGGTGACAACAGCTTTGGAGAGACATAGGCGTTGTAAACAAGGTTACAATAAATGAGCGTTCGTTACTACTTCTACTACTGCTACTAATACTACTGCTGATGCTACTACTACTAATACTACTGTTACTAGTACTACTATTAATGATGATGATGATGATGATGATGATGATGATGTTGATGATGATGATGATGATGATGTTATAATGATGTATCCCGTCATATTTAAACCGAACTATATAAACACTCTTTTTTGTACTGATTGAAAATGTGTTATAGTAAAGGATCAATTTTTTAGGTCAATGTTTGTTAGAATTAATTATAGTAGAACTCACTTAGTTGCATACATGTACCATTAACGAGATTTATGTGGAAATGGCCACATTGTGCAAGCTGTAAAGTACAGATTAGTTCGGGCAAGGCCAGAAGTTATTAATTTTTAATTAAGGGCTTAGTTTCTTTAAACTTACCGAACGGGATCCAAGTATTGTTCTGCGTAGAACGGATTGCAGGAGACAGCACAGTCGTAGCAATATGTTGATTTAAATAACGCAGTGTTTAATGCCAGAAAGGATGGAATTATTGTAAATCTGATTGGTCACGATGTGGAAGGGGACGTAGTTTCAAACGAAATCCTTAAGTTTAAATGTACTGGAAGGATTTTGAAACTTTAGTCTGCATTTCTCTGGAAGAGAGAAAGAATAAATACAGGTAGACTCCGGCGATTTTAATGAGTAAAGTTCTCGTCAATCAAAATTCTATCCAAGAGAGAGACGTTTGTCTGAAGGATTTGACAGACACCAAAAGCATGAAAAACAAGGTAATAGTATAAATCTCACATATTTATTTTATGCTATGATTTAATTGCTTGTAGGTACTTGTATTTGCAGAAATTTATATACGTAGCTTATACAATGATTTAATTGCTTTTAGAAGCAATTTAATTTTTGTGTCGTAGATTTATTTATTTTATATGGTATCCGCGTGTATAGTTTGTTTATCTGAGCCCTCGCAACGATATTTCCTTTTACGTATGCGTTGGCAATTTGCTAAGTTATAGTCTTGATTACTGTAGGAATTGAGTATGTTGAATTCAGACTTTTTCTATATACGAAATTATGTATCCGACATAACTGTGTTGAGTTTATTTAACTGATAATATTGTATTTATTGACATGGATGAATTGACGATTGATGTTACGGAAGTAGTCGGAGCAATCTGAACGAATTTATTATGCATGATGGTAGCATTGAAGTGGAGGAGGAATTTCATTAATTTACGTGTAACGAGACCGAGTGAAGGGCTAATGTGACATGTGGCGTAAATGGCCATTCGCAGATCATTAGTCTAGGAACTAGCCATATAGACTGTTTGAAGTCAATCGAGCTAATTTCTAACCTCGAGTGGTTCGACTAAGGATGTGATCCCGTATAATGTGACGGAGAATTTGTGTTGCTTGTTTATATTTTTGTAAGGTGAGCTAGTCTGGAAAGACGTTACAACCCAAACAATGTGGGAAGGAAAAGAAGAGTTTAGAAAAAAAGGAAAGGCATCTTGTATTTTTGGATCGAGAGAAAGTGGAACGGAAGATGTACTGAAACAACAGAAACGAAGTACAGTCTAAGAGAACCTATGGAACGGAATCAGTCAACAGGTTATACATTGATGCAAGACAGAGCTTATTGATATACTCGGACTCGTAAATGATGATTTTGGACACTATCTTAAACAGAATCGGCTAATTTTATAATGTCATTGTATTTTTGAAATTCCTTAATTAGTGTGTCTTTCGAACTGTAACTTTCATATTATTTACTCGTGCAAAATTGTATTGTTTGGAATTTTATAAAATGTTTGTCCTTACATGGGGGCTCGACTTCTTTTTTCTATGTAATAGCTCAGATTACTTCTTTATTTCATTCATAAATTCCTACTTGTAGTAGATTTATTTTTGACCCGGCAAATTTCATCTTTGGAAGTCACTTCTAGATACGAAGGCAAAACCAGTAAACACGCCACAAATAAGTTGAGGAGGGGTATACCACCACAGTTATACCTTTTATAAAATAGTACCGTATGCAATAATATACCATTCCACAAATACTTTTGAAGGCTTAAACTTCGCGTATGCAGCATATGTGAAAAATATTGAGAAAATAGGCTTCATTTAATCTAATGTAACCATTTTGAGAGCTAATGCCATTTTTCATATTATCGAAAGAGTCGATTTGTATATAAGTTCATTATATATGTTTCGATATAAAGAATAATAAGAATAATTATATTGTGTTAAATGGCACAGAAGCAAACTTAAGTTACTTCCTACAAAATTCTGAATACTGTTTTAGTTATTATTCGTTGAAACTGAAAGAAGGTTCTTCTTGTTTTTTATTAAGACAAAACAATAAACAAATAATTTTTGTGAAATTTGAAGATAGAAGTATTTACTTTTTCCATATACCACAGAGAAAATATTTGCTCTGGTCATGAGCCATAATTATGTAAACACACTGAAATGATATATTGTACGCGGTTTATGCAAACAGATATAAAACAAGACCATAATGAATAGATAGGTCACGGTCGGTCTATCTTTAGTAGAAAATTATACAACGATATAGCTGACACTGGGATTTATACAGAATGCAATCTCTTAGAGACATGGAAATTATAACAGGTTTTTAAATACTTTATTATATTATGGATCAGACTGAGTGTAAGGGGGTTCTGTTCTCGAGGTACATGACTAATCTTGATGGAATGTGTTTACCAGTTTGCGTTGCGTCTATCTATAGTAGAAAATCGATGACTTAAATAGCAGAATATAGCTGACTCTGTGAGATTTGTACAGAATGTTATCTCCTAGTGCCTGGAAAATTATAACAGGCTTTAAAATAATTTATTACGTCATGGATAAGACTAAGTGAAAGGATTGTGCGAAAATTCCCCAGGAATCTTGGTACGATTTTAATGATATTAGCAGCGTGTTTTCATTATTCGTGACAAATTAGATAAAAAACGAATCATTTTTTTTAAAAAAAAAAACAAATAAACTGGTTGTTTATTACATAATAATGGTGAGCATATTATTGTTTTGACAAACTTGTAATAACACTTTTGACACATGTCAATATACCATCACGGAGACCAAATGGAATGAGCCGAAACATATTCGCTAAATCCAACCTTCAAAAAAATTTGGAATAAAAGTCGTTGTGTTTTAATTATTTACTGGCTTGTGTGAATGTATAGCCTTTACTATGTAATACCGCGAGACAACTTATAATTTCCTCGATCGCACATGTTTTGTGTTTGAATTCTCTAATTTCTCAAGTCACTTAATAGTTTCTCATATGATAAATGTGTTTTATGTTTACTGGCCCTCTCTGATGAATATCTTGCCAGGATGTTTGCATTCCATTCAAAGTTTCCCGGTCTAGTATATCAATATTGTGGCTGGAAAGATTGGTGGCTTCAGTATCAACTCTTATTTTTTTATATATCAATAGTCTCTCTTATGTTAGCACTGTGTCTTTCACAGCGTCAGCTGTAGTGTAAGTCTTATCATCCCACTTTAGGTACGACGTTTTTTTTTGTATCACATTTTATGTAACAATTAACATACACGTAGTAAATTCATTTAATTTTCAGGGGAGGGAGGATGGTGGTGTAATTTTCGTTTAGAAAAATTATATACTTTACTTTTATTTCACTATTATTTGTTTTACAGATAATAACAGAGATATAATATGATGTCATATTAATATAAATCACCAAGATATTTTTTTACAAACGGAAAATAAGCAAAAGAGCGCCAGGTCCTGCCTCAAAACATTAAATTGTCGTGTCATTAATATAATTGCGGTATGATGTTTGTTGTACGTATCGCGCGGTACGTTCAGAAAAACCGTATTATATAGTGGTACTCAGCTGTAATTGATATAATATCATCAGATGAATGTCTAAAGGTCTGCATATGCAGCTTCAAAATAAATACTGACCGGCAGTATTGTTGATAACTTCCAAATACATTACTCGCCGAGAAACTGAAAATGCATAACTAGTTTAACTTACATCGTTATAGACACACCGAATTAAACTTATAATCGAAATCTCAGTGTAGGTAAGACGGATATTTCAAGCAATTTTTATTGATGTATCAGATTATAACAGCAATATGTATTGTTACAATCCAGGGATATTTGCTTGACCGAATGGTGTCAAACCCTAAAATTCCAGACTTCCATCATACAACTTCAGTTGTAAATTAGAAAGCCTGATATGTCTATTATATACATAAATTTTACTCTAATTAATGCAAGACCACATATCTCACAACTTTCCAATATCAACCTCACATCCGCATGGTTTCTCTTCAACTTTCCGTTACGTCAGCAGTTCACCTCGTAGAGTCTATACAAATGTCACCTAAGAAAGTGAACTAATTTTACTACGTCATTTTAGGCCAGTCGAATCATAGTTTCGAGCCAGATTTTGCCTGAAAATTGCATCACATTTGCCACCATGGTGACATAAATGGCATCTACCGAGTCCCTTCTTGTTTATGTAATTGTTCAATTTATCTGTCTCTTACAATAAATACTGCAACTGCAGTCGAACCACCAATGTACACCACTAGATTTAATAGGGACTATGAAACGACAGGGACACTCATGTGGCTCTGACCTGATTTCATCAAACATATACCACTAACGCTTTACTCCGTGACGTTTGCTCCTAAAAATTGGCCAATTATTTCGGGCCAAGGAATATTTCCATTGGACTGAGTTGTAATACTCTAACAAGTACTTACGAAAGTCTAAGAATTCCTTAATACGTAGCGCTATTACCAAATGGACTTACTCTAAATTTATTACAGCATATTTGCACCCAGTGGCAGACTGAACGTGTTTGCTAAATTTATCAGAAAGATGCTTTTAATAATCAAAAGCACATTTTAAATTCGTATTTTTTGCAACTTAAAAAAAGAGTTTATTTGTACAACATAGGTTACAACAGAAAGATATAATATGATAATGTTAACCTCAGCATTTTCCAGAGACGTGAAAGAAATATATAATGAATTTAGCAAGATATCTACAGTTTCTACATCAAGAGATTTTACGCATTTTGGTACAAGTTTAAATGTGTATACATGTGGTCAGAGCTAATAGTGCTACACATTAATGTCCAATATACAACAAAACTATTGATTGCTCAAATTTAGATAGACAATTTAGTCAGCAAAATGGTCAGATTTATTTTCTTACAAATGTTTTGATGAAAATGACCCCGTAACCAGAAAAGTTGTGAAGCAATGAACACATGCATTATTTCTGGATATCATAATACAAATTACACTCATTACAAGCAGAATCTCTATACTGTCAAGTCAAGGGACCATTGGTTATGGACGTTGTTTCGCAGACTCTTTATATCACAGATATAATAGATACTTATGAAGTTATAATGTTTCTCATTATTCTCTGTAAACATGAAAGTTTTTTTCTGTCGTTTAAAACTATTATGTAGTTCTATCCAGCCTGGTTTATTCTATATAAATGCTGTCTTTGACCCTGCCAAACGATTAGTCTACAACATTCATTAGTTGAAATAATCTTGTTGTAATATGTTTACCGGTTGCATTGTCCAACTTTATTTCGTCTCAATAGTACTTTTGGGACTGTTACATAAATGTGATTAAATTGCTTATGTGTAAGGTTTAAAATTATTTTGTTTCATTTTTGTCTCATTGTATTTAATTGCAATTAATATTTTTCTCGGATTAGGGATTCTTTTTTTAGTACTAAGATATATTTGTATAACAAAGTTGTTTACTTAATGCGAAATAGTAATATGTGCAAATTATCTTTTATGATTGGTTTTAAGTGGGTCTATACTGGGCGACGTGACAAAACTAGTGTAGTAAGAGACCACATGTCCAATCTCGCTAGACTTGAAATGAGGTTTTGGGAAATTAAATACGCATTCTAATATCGTTTTGAGCAGAGTCTTTCAAAACATTGAAGATACAAGCTGTGTGTACTTTTTAATTTGCTGCCAAGATTGTTTGTTTCTCGGCTGATTTTTGGATTCAATAATTTATTCCCTGGAAAGCCAACCAGTTAACTTTTCTATGATAAAATTCTGAAAGATATTCATGAAATTTATTCTGGAATTATTCGGAAACAAACGCTGTGATTAAAGTGAGGAATTATTGTTATTCATACATTGGACTGCATCTGACATCATCACCCTCCATATTTGTACGTCGTTGGGACTCGAACCTGGATTCTTTTAGGACCATTTAGTGATAGGACTTGTGTTTTTATTCCTAGAATCATATTTGGATTATATTCACAAAAGGTAAGTCATATTTACATTATTGTTTAGGGACATAGATTGTTTTCTTAAAATTTACAAAGCTTGTTTACTTTCACTCCTTTCTTTGTTTCTGAGTACGAACCCTTGTCATGTAACTGTACAAGTAACTAAAAATTGTATAATCAGTGACTCCTCCCATTCTTTTTAGCAGAGTATTGTTGCTTTTGGTCAGCAGCAACTAGGTGATTCGGAAATTCAAAGTATCAACGTCTGACTTGCATGTAAATGTGTTAGATATGCAGCGAATTTTGTGGATTGCGCGCACAATTGAAAAACACAGTTGGTGACACTATGTTTATTCTGGTATATCTATTGAGTGTTGTTATCTTAATAAAGTATTTTCTGTTCTGAAAACTTGTTTCGGTTCTATATTAGATTGAATCATGTTTATAATATATACTTATTTTCATCAAATGTTTTTAATATATGATGATAAATTATGATAAATCATTAATTTATATGTAATTATATTTCAATGAAACACGAATCGATATTTCAACAACTTTTTATTTCTGTGTCAGTTAAAATAGATTGGACAATATGTATACAATCAAGTTTTTAATAAAAGAACTTATAAAAGACTCCATTAAGGAAAAGCATATGTTGTAAGTTCTTTGTATATTGGCAAAAACATCTTTATTTTTAACCCATTTAGACAAATCAATATATGAAATACCTATGAGAAATTTAATACCTATCTACTTGCAATGATAAATATTCCATCCCGTCAAACTTCAATCTTTTATTTTCGCTTCTTCTGTCCAGATTTTGTATGTAAATTTACAGTAAATGTTAATTGTATTCATCGATTGCCAGTACATGTTAATTGTATTCACCGATTGCCAGTATGTTAATTGAATTCACCCATCTCACCTCATTGCAACATTGTGATAGGGCTTACTAATTGGTAAAATTCTCTGTGCTCGTTTTCTCGTTCTTGTATGGTTCTTTCTATCACTCAAACCACCGAGACTGATATACTGTTAAAGTAGCAATTTTAGAACAATAATTTCTTTCAGGTATGTACCAAAACCATTCAGCAATTCGCGCAATTCTTGACTATTACTACCGTAAATTATTACTCCTTAAAATGTTCTTTTTAATTAATCTTAAAGACACTTAAAGCTGATTCATTTTAGGTTTTCATTATTCCTAAGCTTTAAGTCTTGTCTTGCTGGAAGGCTAATAAAAAACGTTTATTACGTTTCTCTTTTGTTCTGTTAGCTTGCTTTAAAACGGGAAACTAAACTGTTGAAGTTTTCATCATTATATATTCACGTTAGAGCCTGTCATTACATACTTCACTGTCATTTTAACAACAGTCAATTGTATTCATGTATTGTCAAAACAAACAAATTCTATTTGAAACATTTCCAAGTGTTCCTTTCGACTCTATAAGCGAAGTCACTCTACTTCATTTATGTACATAGCTTAACGTCAATATGATATTTTTCACCACTAATTATTTAGATATGTGAAAACCATTAAGTGCAATTAAGAGCACATACATGCTACAGTATATTCGTTTCGATGCGGCTATGTTGATTCATTTTGCGGTGTATTCTTTTCAGTGCGATTATGGCCATATGTTTTTGCGGTATAGTCTTTTCAGTGATGGGTCCCCGAGTGCTTTAAAGGGCTCACCGTTATGGATCGCTGCCATCTCATCAGCGTCTGACAGAGTTCGAGTCTCAGGCTATGCCATTTTGATCATATGAGTAACCTGTAGCGTCTCGTGGGTCAGTGTTTTTTAGGGGGGGGGGGGCCTGGTTCTTTCTCCACCATTTATACTAGCCGCCATGTATAGTCTATCTTGTGCTGAAAAAGGACTTTAAACCCTAGAACAACAAGAAAGATTGAACTAATTGAACATTTTACATGTGTTCTAACGTCACAAGAATAGTTTACGGAGTAGGGTCATTTACGTTACTAATTTAGGATTTTATTATCTCCATTTTTTTGTAGTGACACTTCACATCAGGGTTATGTAAATTTATTTATATTTGTTTGCAAAGCTTATAATTCCGATGTGTGCAAAATCCACGTCAAAATATTCTTACTAATAGAACCATTCCCACATTTTCTTTTATCAATTAAAAATAATTTGTTATACCTGCATATTTTGGTTGCTTTCAGACATTTCGTGTTCTGAAAATAGGTATAAGAATACAACATATAAAGTTCCTAATGTTCTCATTGTTCTTGATGTTCATTGGTTTGTTTGAATTTGTGTTAATGTCCATTTTTAAAAAAAAATTAATCTTATACAATTGTTTACTTTTGACCCACGGGAACCCGCAGTAACCTAAAGTCCTTAGTGTAGTCACAAACAAGCGTTTTGTCAATTATCTAAGGATAAAGATAGTGCGACTGTGTATTAGTGTGTGTGTGTGTGTGTGTGTGTGTGAGAGAGAGAGAGAGAGAGAGAGAGAGAGAGAGAGAGAGAGAGAGAGAGAGAGAGAGAGAGAGAGAGAGAGAGAGAGAGAGAGAGAGAGAGAGAGTTTACAAGGATGCAGTGTATTTGTGAACTGAAGCTACCAGAATTGTTGAACAGAATGCATGGCAGAAGGGGAGCACCTCGCATGACAATTATGTCAAAGGATTTATCGACATTAAATGCATGGTTTAAGATAAAACAAGTATTACATTGTATTACAAGTATTACATTAAACAAGTATTACATTATATTGTTATGAGCATTTATTCCTAGGGATGAACTATGTGCTTATTTACCAACCGAACAGCCTTATCTGTAAATTGGAGACATTTGACCTTTGCTACGTCACACTTATGTTAATTAAAATCAAACTGAAGTGTGCCATGAATGTGTAATTACCGTCTAGCGTCTGCGTATGCAATTGACGAATCTCCCTGGCTTTAGATATCTACTTTCCAGAAGTCATTCAATTTTGTATTGCAAATTCCAAGTTGCGGCAGGTCGATCTATTTATGGCAAATTGTAAGCCGTAACATAATCGCATTTATGCCAGGAATGTCTAGTGGGGGACGTCCACTGCCCTAGTGGTTACACATCTAAACTCCTTGCATGTTTAGAGGGTCATGACATCACCCCTACTTGTACTCCAAAAGGCATGAAAGTTTCTTAGTAACCGAAATTACCTATCTTACATAGTGATAGCATTAGCTAATGAAAATTGATGACTTTATGCAGACAGACCTGTTCTTTAATTAGTGAGTGTGATTTTATCAGTTCTGTTTAATTGCCATGCCATGTATTCACAGGGGTATTTTGACGGAAGGATAAAAATAATATCATTCTGTGAAAGCTTTATATTCAAACTACAACTTGGTGACAAGGAAAAATAATTTATGTATGTATGTATGTATATATATATATATATATATATATATATATATATATATATATATATATATATATATTTTTATAAATATATATTATATATATATATATATATATATATATATTTATATATATATATATTATATATATATATATATATATATATATATATATATATATATATAAAGAGAGAGAGAGAGAGAGAGAGAGAGAGAGAGAGAGAGAGAGAGAGAGAGAGAGAGAGAGAGAGAGAGAGAGAGAGAATGGAAAGTGCTATGACTGGATTCTATAAGCAGAATTAATATATAGAACAAATACTACTATCATACAGATTAGAGAATTTCTGATTCGCACTCTACATATATTTGAACCCAAGTCCGCGGGTAAAAGGCACTCATCGCTGCCCTGCCTGCACACACCAGTCCATATTCTATCAAAACTTTACACACTTCACCAATAAGTGTTTCAACTGAATCGGTGTTATATACATTCGTGTGTAGCAGACAAATTCGGATGACAACGCAGTAATTAATTTTTGTCTATCTGCTCAGTCATTCTGGATTCCTATGATAGAAATTAATGTATATAGAACTAATTATAGAGAATTATAAATATACACCAGATTCAGTTAGTCTGGTGTTTGCAGACAAGGCGATGGGTGCCGTTTACATGCGGACTTGGGTTACTAGTGCTATGGTTTGGATGATAGATCATTGGGAGGAGATACTGGTGTTTATCGGTTAGCATCTTAGCATCGGTTGAGCTTTATCGATGATATAGAAATGAAGTGGCAACATGGAGGAAAGTCTGGATGACTCCATATCAAAGGGAAACAACTTCCATCCTTCAATAAAATTCACGGTAGAAATTTCCAACCCAAACCATGTTTTCCTGGACACAACTACCAGACTGGTCGAAAACAAATTACATACTGACGACATACTCGAAACCAAGCAACAAACACCAGTATCTCCTCCTAACAAGCTGCTATCCAAAGCATTGCATTAGGAACATTCCAGACACTGAGGATGCGCATAATTTGCTCCGATGATAAAATATTCCTAGGAAGGTATGAAGAGCTGGCTAAGCATTTAATTTACCGAGGCTACGACAAAGTACTGATTGCGGAGGAAATCCAAACAAACAAACCGCAATGACCTACTCAAATATGGAATAAAGGGAAAGGTTGATAGGATACCATTTATCCTAACCTACCACCCAGACAACCCCAAAGTAGGTAAAATCATCGCAAAACACTGACCCATCGTGGAATCGTAAGACATACTAAAGCTAATCCTTCCGAACCAACCTGTAGCAGCCTACCGGAGACCAAAAAAAAAAAAAAAAAAAAAAAACAACAAAAAACAAAACAAGCTCAAGGACATCCTAGTCAGGGAAAAGTTAACGCCAATCACTAGTCAAGACCACCCTAGTCAATCTGGACCCTGTAGCAATAAATGATGCAAAATCTGTCAACATATGATAAGGACCAGGACATTCACTAGCATATCGTCTAGAGAAAAACTAAACACGCATGGTCCAGACAAAAAGTGCAACAGAGAATGTTATTTATCTCATCACATGTAAGATCTGTATCCTTCAGTATGTCGGAGAAACTAAAAAGCTATACAAAAGGATATACCTTCATAGATCTGATTGGATGACAAAAAAGCTGTACAGAAGCCCCTTCGTAGAACAGTTCTCCTCCCCTGGCCACATTTTCAGTGATATAACACTTCGCAATTGCTAACAACTCCAGCTGGAGTTCCGAAACCAGGAAGGAAAAGGAATCTTACTGGATACACCGCCTTAGAACATTGAAACCAAGCTGTCTGAATGTACACAAAGTAATAGATGTCGCTATGGCCCATATATTTCTAGGGAAATACAAACATCTTTCAGTATTCACAACAAGTCTATACAGGCTGATTGAGACATAATGTATATATAATTTTAGTTCATGTAGAGACAGCCATGTAGAGTTTTACAAACAACGCTTTTATTGTTTATTTGTTTGTTTTGTCTCTGTTTTGTATATGCCTTTGAAAAGACTCATTGAGAGCCGAAAGCGCTCAGGCTAGTTAGTTACTCTCTCTCTCTCTCTCTCATATATATATACACACACACAAACACACACTCAGTGTGTTCTTGCCTCATTTCCTTGGCATGCTATAGCCAATCGATAGTGATGTTGAAACAATAAAACACACACACACACACACACACACACACCAATCGATCATGTTTATCTCTCACTCTGCCATAATATGTATTTGTTATCCTAATTTTTGCGCTGCATACAGTCTAATCTCGATTATTCGACTCAAATGGTTCCCAGGTATCGATCCAGTAAAAGCGAATGCCGGATAGATTTGACTGCATCTTGGTTGTTATCTTCCAATCTTCGATCATTTCCTTCCTGTCTCAAAGTGTGTTTATGATATCTATTTGGAAGAAGACGACTGTGAATGTGATTAAATGAGTAAAAGCGAAAATAAAGTTAAATCAAAACAAAGGAACATCTACATAAATATTAACTTACAAAAGAAAAAGAACAAGAAAATGCCTACAATAACAACAAAACCAAACCCTGGCAGAGTCAAACCAAAGACTTATAAAAATGGTACTAACAGCTGCCTCACTTGGCACTCAGCATTAAGAGGTTAGTGTTAGGTTTGGTCGGTCTAGTGTCTGGATAATGTGAATGGGTGGGGCATGATGCAACATGTCGGATGCATTTTTCCCCAGAGCTAGATATCATTGTAAACTACCTTACCGAAGATATCGTAACGATATGACTAAAACAATTGTTAAAGCTACGTTAAAAATCCAAATCACCCCCACACACATACACACTCTCTCTCTCACTCACACACACACACACATACACACACGCACACACACCTTTCCATTTGCCTAATTTCTTCCCTTAATAGCGAACTCTTCCATGGTGTGGACTATTAGCAATCCCTCTTTATTATACATTTCAAAATGAAATATTATAATATGTAATATATCACAGTAGCGATGCCATTTTATCGTCGCAGAGGTGATATCACATTTGGAACTTCATTCTTTTCCTATTTAGAAGGTACATCTACCTGTATGTATGCTCTTTAGAACTGTATTCCCATATATGTCTATTTTATTTTTCTTCTTTTCCTTATCTTTTTCTTCCAACATTCATTTTTCCCTCCACATCAAAATAAATATCTTAAAATATGTCAACATTACTGACCCTTTAGTGTGTTAGTGTGCATTTTGTACCAAATGACAAAGCCCCGTCAAGACCCAATGACAAGGCCCCGTCAAGGTCCAATGACAAGGCCCCGTCAAGGTCCAATGACAAGGCCCCGTCAAGGCCCAATGACAAGGCCCCGTCAATGTCCAATGAAAGTCCCCGTCAAGGTCCAATGACAAGGCCCCGTCGAGGCCAAATGACCAGGTTCCGTCAAGGTCCAATGACAAGGCCCCGTCAAGGTCCAATGACAAGGGCCCGTCAAGGTCCAATGACAAGGCCCCGTCAAGGTCCAATGACAAGGAACCGTCGAGGCCCAATGACAAGGCTCCGTCAAGGTCCAATGACAAGGACCCGTCAATGTCCAATGACAAGGCCCCGTCGAGGCTCAATGACAGGGCCCCGACAAGAATGCATATCAATGAATCTCAAAGAACATACAACAAAAAGCATACTTCAATTATTAACTTTTTATTATTAGCTTCCTACATACTATCAGTGACAGAACTTACGTGACCTTTTGTCATTCGATTTTCTATCTCACCAATACAGTAACGTACATTTTACACTAAATGACAAATGGTACACACCAACAAGCTATATATAGTAAAAAAATTGTTCAGCTGTCATAAAATCTTAATCATGTCTGGAAATAACGGAGAAATCAGACATCGATTGCCAACAGAATTAAGCGAAAATCGAAATTAGGTTAATAGTCTGTTACCCCAATAAATTTGCAAGTCTGCCAACACTCTTTACAATTCGCGCCGGAATTAAGAAATAAACAAAATGCAGCCAAAATCCTTGCAAGTTAACTCAGTTATTAACAGTTTTGAAGATGTTACGCTCAAAAGCATGTTGGAGCGTTCTTTCGCCTTGCTGTAGTACAGCAACTCCAGCTATGTTGTTCGTGTTCACGGTAACCATCAGCGCATGAAACGTGTGAATGAAAAAAAAAATATCTTAATCTTCTCAGGAAAACGTGCATTAATTTGACACAATCTAACTTTGTGTAAAATGTCTCTGTCCTAAAATTATTGTAACATTTCAGAACTTCTTTTTATTGATGTAATACAGTCGTTAATTGCATTGACACATAAAGCCAGCTTATGGAACGCTTTTGCCTTAAAAATAAATAATAGAAAGAAAATGTGTGTTTAGTTTAGCAGATAGAAATAATTATTTTATTCGTTAAGACGAACTACCTTGTTTTGTTTTACCACTTATGATAATACCATGTATCCACTTCACCTAAACTATATTTTCTTATATCTATTCAAAACAGTGTAGATATTCTATAAAGTGTGATGCTGATTTGAGGTATCATATGGTAGTAAAGTCTGAGTAATTTTACAGATATGTTTGTTCACTATATAGCTATCAATTACATATTTATGCTCTAATTTTACTGCCGTTTCCAAGAATTATGAGAATATAGACCTTTTCCGATTTCTTATCACGATGCGTTCGAATGAGGTTGTAGCTACATTTGCCTCTAGATTTACTGGTTACTACTAAACACGCATGAATAACTCTAAGTCCTATCGTTTCCTATTACGCACATTTGTGCGTCATTGACGCACAATGTAGAAAACTGACGCACACGATTGTTTGCCGTGCGCTTTTTTAGACGCAAAGGATTTGCAAAATGCAATCGGGATTTTTTAAATATCAAATGCTTTGGATAGGTGATGGCATCGCGTATACTTCGAGCATATGCATTATGTGGTTCCCTGTTTTCCTTGCTCCCTACTTTGCACTCCGGTATGCGGAGCACACGGAACAGACAACCAGACTAGCAGGCCTCAGGTCACAATTATTAGTTTCCGTTCAGTACCTACCAATGTAGTCCCTGTCTATTTTAGGTCATTTTTTCCTGTCTCCCTTTTGGTGGTGATACAAGAGTTAGATGTATGCATTCTTGGTAAGGATTTAACGGCAATTGTTTATTCTTTAGAATATGAGCTTATGGCGTGGTTGTCTGTGTGTATTTCGGCGACAGTGTACAGTGAGTAATAAGGCCTTGGTGATGATTCGAAAGAGAAATCTGTCTAAATCTGTCTTCCATTGCAGGGAGTTTTGTTTACAATTCAGCCACTCAAAAAATACAGGTCAACCCTTGACAAGAACTTCACTGTCAAATCGTCTTTGAAGGTATTTTAGATTAACATATGATTTATATTGATTGTCAAACATTGGAAAGTTCAGTACTGAGAAACAAATATAGAAAATATATAGTAAAATTAATTGTGTTCTATGGCCAGCATAAGCAATGTTATGAATGAGTGGCCTACCCTAATCTCGCGAGCTCTCACGCGATTGTCATGGAGCTCAGCATGATGTCTTCCAGATGTTTAACCTCAATGCTTGTTGCACTAAAATGTGATCTCCAGATTAAAACACGTGTTATAAGAATCATTAGATACGAAAGTGAAACAAGCAGAACACAAAAGAATAACTCTGGATATAACTTCAATGAAAAATGGACAAAATAATTTCCTTGCCTGGAATACGGCGCACCCAATGGGAAAACATGGTATGACGTCTGATTGCGTGATTGCCCAGACTGCAGAAGTGAATAAGCCTTTCCTGACAGCATTTATCTGCCCTTGTTCGCTACCAGATATCTGTAGAACACATTATCGCGCAAGACATTCTTTCACAACAAAGAAATTAGTAGGCTTGCAGAGACAAATCCATTATTTGGATTACAAAGTCATGGGGTCGTTGCAGATTTTGTTGGTCTTTAACTTTGCTGCAACGAAAGAAAGATCTTAAAGTTCAAGTGTAACTTTTTCAAGAGAAGATGAATCATTAGCCTCTTTGATTGTTTTTGACAAGTTTGTTTTAGGATGAAGTGCAATGAAACCGATAATAGTACACACTTTATGACAGGTAGTAAATTAGTTGTCATTTGGTTAAAAAGAATTATTTGGATTTTTGTATTAGCTTATATGTAATGTGTTGTTCTATAATATTGCGACAGAAGATTATAAGGAGACTTAAATAAAAGACTTTAAACTAAAAGGAAAATGAACTTATAAAATTGTCCTCTGAATGAAGAATGCAGTTGTACGCTAATTGTTCGTAATCGTTTTTTTTGTATGTTGAGAGAGAGAGAGAGAGAGAGAGAGAGAGAGAGAGAGAGAGAGAGAGAGAGAGAGAGAGAGAGAGAGAGAGAGAGAGAGAGAGAGAGAGAGAGAGAGAGAGAGAGAGAGTATTGTGCGTGTTGCAATATCCATTTTCAAGCTGACAAAATAAGGGGAAAGATGAAAAGTTATCAGTACATTTTTGACACCTCCCCCATCTTTTAGTTGACCCCCAATTCTAACACCAAGGTCCTTTTACCTTCAATTTTACACCTCCTGCGGATACACTGACTCTAATGTAGTATTACTTCACGTGCAAGGGAAATGAACGACATTCTCCGTAAACACTATTAATCCTACATAGCAAAGAGTCATGCGTAATAGCACGTAGTCCTCTCCTTGCTGTGAGTATTACAAATGTTTGTTGAAATTGAAGATTTAGATGCCAGTTAAATGTTATGATATGTCGGGGACCTTACTTACAGTTACTGGCAAACTCTGCAGTGAGCACAAGTGATCAAGTATATAAAACATGAATGACTTTGAACTGGAGGGCCGAACTTGAATGTTTAAATTTTTCATAAATAGACTTCTATTGCATTACACGTGTCCCAACATTCTACAAGTGCTGCACCTAATTTGTAATCTGTCAATGTAGCAAACAGACAGCCATATCAATATCAATAAGGGTGTTTTCTGCACGTAGATTAGCATGCGCTTATTCACACACCCCATCTCCACCACCACACCCCAAAACAACCTTTGTGCTTGGCCTCAACTTTGTTGCAAAGAAAGAAACAGGAGTATGCTATTAATATATCGTCTTTTTTCTAAGTTGAATCTGTCGGTGACTTCAAAGGCACGATCTAAACTCGGTAAAATTTACCTAGTCTGACGTTGCTATAAAAACGGTTCATCAGTTTAGAAAGGAAAAAAATATTTAGTTAGCTTTCTCTTACTTTAAACGGCATGTAATGAATTCAATCAACTTCAAATGCAATTAGGAAATATTCTGAAGATAAATGCATGCTGATAAGCTACTCGATATATTGTGTGACATTTGAAAAAAATGTAAATTGTAGGCAAATCAAAAATGGAACAGTATATTGTCTAAACATTACATTGTTGATTTTAGTTATTTGCTGGACGGTCGAATATTACCTAATTATACCTTACTTTTCATTTTGAACTAATTGCCGAGGATAAAATGTAAGGAACAGCGACTGTTCCTTGTTTCTAAGATCTTGAAATGACTCATTTGACATGGCAGCAAGAATCAACCAATCCTATATTGAAGAGAATGTTGACAATATTAAAACCAGATTATCGTAAAAAAATATGCCTCCTGTTATGCAATCGCTAGTAGGTTCTTTGAATTTTGCATGACAATTTATCCCTGTATCAATTCATGCACCATTCATGTGAAGATTGATTAATGCTAAAATATAGTTGGATATCACTATCAACAAGGGTTTATAATGTGATTGTTCAATGTGGTGACAGTTTGTTTAACAATTCAATAGTGTCACTATATGTATTTAGTTTTTTGTTTGGTCCATCAATACTAACATTAAAATTTTCATAGACATCGCAGCAGCCGTTTTGATAGAATTTCAAAAGCAGTTGCGCTTTTGCACAGTCTCTGCAGTTGTGGCATATAACTTTTCGTGAGGAAAATTATAACTTTCTTTAGTTTGCAGCATCTTTTTAGCTCTTGATTTATGGAGTTCCGAATTGCAGCACACGATAATGCTTCGATGCGACAATAAAGCAGTTGTTTAGAGAAGTTATTATCAAATTTTTTGAAGCTATGGCCCCCGTAGCATGTCGTGGTCAGATGGCGGACCCCTATCAGCCTATCCAATAAATTTGGCCGATCGACATTATTATGATTTTATGTAATCCATGTAAGACATCGGTAAGTAATAATAATAGAATAGAATAAAGTCAATACATAATAGACAGCTCAGTACTTAGTTGTTTTTTTATAATTGTTGCTGAGAATAAAAACTTTGCAAATGTACTATTTTTATTCTTTCTTGGGACCTACTTGCGTCCCCTTGGCAACATGCAACGGACACCAAGGGGTCCGCGGACCACAGTTTGAAAACTCCTGGTTTAGTATATCAATTACCTTCCATGCAAGTGAGGTAATGTGATTGTCCTCCTTATCCGTTTTGCTTTATTTTGTCTTTGAAAAATAATATACTATACAGATCAGAGTATATGTCTGGGGCAGAAAATTTTTCGACCGTTGTTTCCTGTTGCAGAAACTCTACGAAAGAACTACACATATTAGAGTGCTAGCCCTGGCAATGGCAGACTATCAGTATATGCAATGGGGTTGTGTTCGTTTGTAAATATCAAACATAACTTGGGGCTGCAATGAAGAGCATCAGACTGCCATAAAATGTGGTTCATTTCATGTTTGCTCAATCAAGTTCTATCTCATAGAATAGTTGCTACATTTTTACCAATAAATATTTATGAACTTAAAATATAAACTTGGCTGGATCATACTAATGCTTTACTAAGAAACTGATTATTGGTTTCCGCAGATTCAAACCGGGTGTGGCTTCATGCTCATCTGTGTCATTCGAAATATTCAATAAACTCAAACGTGCCTTTCAAACAGTATGTTCTATACCCTACGAGTCTGTACTTTTGTGATCTCTATCATTTTGCTTTCTTTAGTTTCATGTATATCAGGGAATTTGCATTTCGTGAAAAACATCTTGTGCGAAAACTACAGCTTTCTGATACGTAATAAATCTATTTGGTCATGCAAATTGTTTCACGTCACGAGTTTCCAAATTACTTTCATTCCCGTACCATGAAAGTTATTTGTTATGTCTGTCCGATGCTTATAAATCATGAATCGTTTTCTTGCAACTGAAAATAGCATTGATGCCTGGACAGTTGATGAAATGGTGGACTGGGAATCCAGTACTTTTTTAATATTTACGCACTATACCGACAAAACCTGTGGCATGGTTCTAAACATGTGAAACGCTTGTATTGATTTTTACTGGGGCAAATGTGGTAATAGCGTTAATTGCTTTCTGGAAGATTGTCTTCTGTTTATTTGCCAAACATTCAATTATGTGACCTTCAAATCGAAGCTGGTGTTGGTTGTTCATTTAAGCAATGTATCTTGATAATTAAAATTAACTACGTTCGATTTAATTGTCCCTTTTAAAGAATTATAAAAATTTCCGGGGATAAGGAAAACAACTCAGTTTATAATGGCAGGATATCTGACGCACTTAAAATTATCATACCATTTGATTTTTCATACCATGCACATGTGCCGCGCCATTTTCGCCGTCGATAATTTAGATAGGATCAAGGCAGCAGAACACGAATTTGCCGGATCAGAGTTTCCAAATAAAATTAAGTTCCTCCCAACCGCCCATAATGTTGAGTGATTATATCCAAGAATCTTTATAATATATTACAAACTAATTTAATCAAAATCTTGTACACTGATGTGGTTCTCTTTTCATTTGCAATAAGCACTCAAAGGTGATACATAATGCATACAACAGATTGTTCCTGGACTGATTATATATATATATATATATATATATATATATATATATATATATATATATATATATATATATATATATATATATATATATATATATATATATATATAAACACACATACACATATTCAGGGTTTATCATTTCATATGAACTCGTGCAAATGATGGATACTTCATATTTATTCTTTTAATTCACAGACAATTCTTCGGACGCAGAAAATCTGATTTTGATGCGAGATTCATATTGTGATGATTATGGTTGTGCTGTGTATGAACTTGAAATCTTTTTGCTCCTACTCTATATATATATATATATATATATATATATATATATATATATATATATATATATATATATATATAGATATATATATATATATATATATATATATATATACATATATTGGTCGTGATTTATGATAAATTCATAATTTCCTTCTAATACGGACGATAAAATTATTTCCCAGTTCAAGGTTGCAACAGAGTAATCATTGTTTGCTATTAAATCATGTTGCAATAGTATACTTCAAACATCTTCCCCCGATATCTGAATGACCTAAATATACCGCTTTTCCCTGTTTTTTACGTGGCGTTTTGTACTAGTTACACTAATATATATATATATATATATATATATATATATATATATATATATATATATATATATATATATATATATATATATATATATATATATATATATATATATATATATATATATATATATATATATATATGAGATAATCTTATCGTTGTTGTTGTTGGGCTTAACGCCATTTTTCAGCACACGATAGGCTATTCATGGCGGCCAGTAATAATAGTGGAGGAAGAGACCGGGAAATCACCGGAACCACCGACCCACGAGAAGCTACCGGCAAGCTTTCTCACATATCTACATTCGCCGAATCATAGACTCGACCCCACGCAGTCAGAGGTGAGATGGTAGTGATCCGTAACGGACAGCGCTTTAGACTACTCGACCACTAGGGGCCCCTTAATCTTATCGTAGCTTTACAGGATAAAGTTGCCCTTGTTTTAGCGTTGTAACCACGTGGGCAATGATGGTTACATGATATGGTTTCCATGGTTTTTGCCCTAAAAGCTAATTTAGTAATAGTTAATGGGTTATGCCATGACATGTAACATGAGCTTATAATGGTGTGTGCAGCGTTACGCTTGCCTTGGGCATTACATGGAGGGCTCAGCTGTGTGGTGCTGTTGTACCCAGAAGTTTGGTACACATTGTAGGAACACTTCTCGGGCCTCTGCTTTATTGCCAGAAAGTAATCCCTTGTTTATTGCCAACATTAAAATGTTCTGGCAATTTCTTATGATAGCGTGCAGTCCTATTACTAAATGTAATTATCTGGTTGAAATTAGACTGCGAATGGTATTTTTAGATGTAGACTGTGTCACAGATTGTACACTCGTAACATGCACCTAACAACTTAATCAACTTCACATGACAAAAATTCACATGTAGGTCAAACAAATTTGATTTAAATTGAATTAAACTGTAGTTTAGAATAAATTTTATATTTTATTTGATATTTATTTCCGTAAAGGTTAAATTTAAGAAATAGTTTTTTATGCTTTGTAATTCACGAAACCCATTTGCTTGACAAAGATTTTCATTTGTTTGAAATTTTACTACACCTACCATTTCTGTTAATATCAAGGACAGCAAAAACGTTTTGTAAAGGTGAAAAATCTGTAAGAATAGAACAAGAAATTTTTTATAATCAAAACAAAAATTAATAATGAAACACAAGCAAAGATGTATGCTGGTAAGCCATATGTCAATGACGTCTTCATAAATTAAGATTTTAAAGACGAGTCAGTTTAAACAGTTTGGAACGCGTGCTAGTCTAAAAAACAATGATTAATTAAGACCATTACTGGGTGAA
This sequence comes from Potamilus streckersoni, assembly GCA_016746295.1. NCBI lineage: Eukaryota > Metazoa > Mollusca > Bivalvia > Unionida > Unionidae > Potamilus > Potamilus streckersoni. The sequence continues at coordinate 1,158,232 of JAEAOA010002072.1, forward strand.
AGTATATTTCTTATAGTCAACGTCTGATTGACGATTATAAAACTAGGGTGAATTTGGTATAAAGTGTACCAATTTTCATGAAACAAAAACTTCTCATTCTCACACAGAAGTTGCATGTGCGTATGCGTGTGCTCATCTCAACATGTGTAGTTTGTAAAGTATATTTACAGGCATGGCACAGTTTCATGAACGGTATTAAATCTGTCACATGTGTACAACAGTACTTTCCAAAGATATTCTTCCTTCATCTAAACATATCTAAATAGTATTTCACCAGTGTAACATATAATAAGTTAAGAAACATCTTTTCTGTGCATTTTTATAATGGAAGATTTTATTTCATCAAAACTTGAACTCATACTATGTCGCCGAACTGACCAACACATAATGCCTCTAACTTCATTCTAGCTTTATATTGGAAGTTTCATACTGAATATTCATTAATAGATTAATACTAAAATAATAATAATAATAATAATAATAATAATAATAATAATAATAATAATAATAATAATAATAATAATAATAATAATAATAATTATTTTTAATAATAAAAATAAAGTAAAGAACCATTTTTTGGTCGATCATCGTTAGAATTATGGTAGAACACATTTAGTTGCATACACGTACCATTAACGAGGTTTATGTGGAAATGGCCTCCTTGTAAAAGCCATAAGGTACAGATTAGTTCAAGCAAGGCCAGAAATTATTAACTTTTAATTAAGGACTTTGTTTAATTTACCTAACGGTGTTTTGTTCTGCGTAGAAGAAAGCAGTCGTAGCCATATGTTGATTGAAATAACGCAGCGTTTAGTGCCAAAAGGCGGGAATTATTGTAAATCTGATATTTCACGCTGTGGAAGGAGGCATAGTTTAAAACGAAAACCTTAAGTTTAAATGTGCTGGAGAAATTTTGAAACTATTCTGCATTTCTCTGGGATAGAGAACGAATAAATACCGGTATACTCTGGGGATTTTAATGAGTAAAGTTCTCGTCAATCAAAATTCTATCCTAGAGAGTCGTTAGTCTGAAGGATTTGACAGATCCAAGAAACAGGAAAAACGAGGTACTTGCATAAATCTCATACTTTTATGCTATGATTTAATTGCTCGTAGGTACTTGTGTTTGCAGAAATCTAAGTCGTTTATGAAATGACTTAATTGCCTTTAGAAGCATGTATTTGCAGGAATTTATTTGTTGAATCGTATATTAATTTTCTTGATATGGTATACGTGTGTCTAGTTTGTTTATTTGAGCCCGCGCAACGATATTCCTTTTCACATTTTCGTTAGCGATTTGGGAAGTTATAATCTTGATTATTGAAGGGATTGAGTATGTTAAATTCATACTTATTATATATACGGAACTATGTATCCGTCATAACTGTTGAGTTCATTTAGCTGAAAATGTTGTATTTATAGTCATGGATGAATGATTGATGTTACGGATGTAGTCAAAACTATCCGTACAAATTTGTTATGTATATGGTAGCCTTAAAGTAGAGGAGGAATTTCATTTACATGTAACGAGACCAAGTGATGGGCTAATGCGATATGTGGCGTAAATTGCCATTCGCAGATCATTAGTCTAGAATCTAGCTGCATAGACCGTTTGAAGTCGTTATAGTTAAATTCTCACCTCGAGGGGGTCATTCTAATAATGTATTCCCATATAATTTGACGGAAGATTTAGGTTGCTTATTTACATTTGTATACGGTGAGATAGTCTGGAAAGACGTTACCACGCAAACAGCGTGGAAAAGAAAATGCCAGTTTAGAACAAAAGGAAAGGCATCTATAATTGTTGGAACGAGAGAAAGTGGAACGGAAGACGGACTGAAACAACAGAACCGAAAAAAGTCTAAGAGGACCTGTGTGACGGAATCAGTCAACAGGTTATGCATTGATGCAAGGCAGAGCTATTCGATATACTCAGACTCGTAAATGATGATTTTAGATTTTATCTTAAACAGAATCGGTTAATCTTATGTCATTGTATTTTTGAAATTCCTTTAAGTTGTTAATACTTAAAGAAAGAAGTGCATCTTTCGAAGTGTAACTTCCATATTTACTCGTGGAAAGTTTTAATGTTTGAAATTTTATTAAATTTTGTCTTTACTTTTAACGGGGGCTCGACTTATTTCTGTATATTAGCTCAGTGTAACAAGATAACCGAGTTTGGTGTTTTCAGATTAATAACGAAACACCATTCATGGGGATACAATGCAATGTATTTATTATATGAAAATATCAAATGAAGTACGATAGATACGTGCGTGAATGGGTACCAATATGGAACTAATTAACATAATCAGCACGATCTTACTAATGTAACAAATACGGTACCAAGACAAAGAAAGAACGATTCACGGTATATAAACAGAAATATGACTTCACAATAGTAAAATACAAATTATATTTTCGTTCAAAATAACTAATTGATAGTTTTACTCATGATAGCAAAACAAATGATCGTTCAAAATAACGGATTGATAAATTTTAATCACAATATCTACACAATAGCAAACACTGGGTTTTACAAAAACCCTACGTTAGTCAACGGCCAAAATATATCTGGAGCAATGTATATACTCACTTAAAACTCTTTGCTAACAGTTCCACTAGACAAACAAACAGAGATTTGTAGTCACCTGACCACTTGTTTCCTGGGTTTGACAATCAGCACCCGACACTTTGGTCTGCAACGCCCGATTTCCCTCAACCCGACTGGCAACGTTGGAATATTCAAAGCTATCGAAAACATACGCACAGCACAGCCCGGCACTGCACACGCAGGTCTAAACAGCACAGGCAGCTTTTCACAGATGTATACAGCACAGCTCAGCACTAAACTCTACAGCATAACAGCACGGCAACAACACAGTGCATCAACACCAACATGGCACTGCAACACCAACAAAGCTCTACACAAACACAGACAGAATAGCAAACTACTGCACCAACAGCACTGCAACACCAACACAGCTCTCTACAGCTGGAGATATGCAGGTCTCACAGTAGACCTCTGATCGACAAAACGGTTCGTAAAGTAATGTGATAATTTCTTACCAGTTTGAATTATATATATATATATATATATATATATATATATATATATATATATATATATATATATATATATATATATATATATATATATATATATATATATATATATATATATATACAATGTAGCTCTACAGCGTCTGTGTAATTCATGTATTCGGTTTTTCCAGCCTGAAGCACTTCGCACGTGCCGAGCAAGGAAGAACCGAACTCACTATTTACGAAATATAGAATGTACATTGATCACCCTCGGGTATCGTTGTACACTAAAAGCGAAAAAAAGAAAAAATATTTACACAATTCCGTGACACTCAGATTACTTCTTTATTCCATTCATAAATTCCTACTTGTAGTAGCTTTATTTGATACCGGGCACATTTCATCGTTGGAAGTCACTAATAGATACGAAGCCAAAACCAGTAAACCCGCCACAAATAAGTTGAGGAGTGTTTACTGCCCACAAATAATAAAAGAAGAAAAAGAAGAATCTAAAAGAATTACTATAGATTGGAACCGAACTTTTGCAAATTTAAACCCGATTTTACCTGAAGTTATTGCAATAAAACCTACGTACTGGTCACATGTTACTTTAGACTAGAAGTCTATTACTAACATCTGTGGAATTATTATCTACATAACATAAGTATTATAATTACTAAGTATCATGTGTAGTACGTAACGATTAAATTACAAATAATCTTTACATCATAAAATATTTTCCCACCAAGGTCTATAACAGATAGCATGCAAATTTCAAATGTATATAATAATAGGCATGTTAAAACATTTGTATAAATCGCTCCGGAGGCCTAGTGGTTAGAGCGTCCGCCTCGGATGCGGGAGGTCGTGGGTTCGACCCCCGGTCGAATCATACCAAACACTTACAAAAAATGGTATTAACAGCTGCCTCGCTTGACGCTCAGCATTAAGAGGTTAGTGTTAGGACTGGTCGGCCTAGTGTCAGGATAATGTGCCTGGGTGGGACATCATGCTACATGTCTGCGGCATGATGACCCAGTGCTAGACATCACTATAAACTGCCACACTGCAGACAGCTTAGTGATATGACTGAACAATTGTTAATGCTACGTTAAAAATCTAAATCACATCACAAATCAACTTTTATACCTTCTTCGTTCTTAAAAGCCCATATCAGCTGCACAAGGAATCTAGTTTCACCAGCCAGTGTTTATTCTCCAACTAGCCATCCAGCTAGGCACTCTACCATCGCAAATCTAATTAGCTTTAAGTTACTTTCATCAACGTGCATGGCAAGTGGCCAAGAAACCAACAGTCCACAGGAACATATACAAAACCTTTAACCCGGAGAATCTCTCACTTCATTAGCGGCATGGTACAAATACACTTGTGGATATTTTGTATTTGCTTTTAGAAATATCCGGTGAACGACCCCATCAAAGTCAGCGGAGCATTCACTATTAATTGATAGATGCCAGCAGCTGATGGTTCTAGTATCATAACTAATATTAAACTGTGTTGAAGTTATAACTACAACCATAACTAATGTTAAACTGTGTTGAAGTTATAACTACAACCATAACTAATATTAAACTGTGTTGAAGTTATAACTACAAATATACATTAAGAACGGCATGTATATATTATCCATCAGATGTAAAAAGGGTAAATGAAAATAATCATATATTTATTTTGAACGAATAAAAGAGAAGTTTGAAGATATAACCGAAATTTCGGACTTTGGCTGGACAAAGACAGAACCCATATATTACTTGGAATATTCCTTGCCTGTTGATTCATATTTATTAGTTGGATCTGTAAATGTTACGGAGGATAGATGTGCTTGAAGCTATATCAGTTTAGCCATGCCAGTATGGTATAAAGGCTCAAATGACATGAAAATCATGTGACACGATCTTCATGTTCACTATTGACAATTTGCACAGGGACTATAATTCAGATTTACTTTGGGTTTATTTTTACTATAAATATGCATATACAATATAGATGTGTATTCACCACAACAGAACAATATGTAGATAAACACAGTTTGCTTACGATCTCTAGTTTGGTTTATCATCAAAAATGGATCGCTCCTGGCCACTGTCTTAAGCTTGCTGATCTCTCTCTCTCTCTCTCTCTCTCTCTCTCTCTCTCTCTCTCTCTCTCTCTCTCTCTCTCTCTCTCTCTCTCTCTCTCAGGTTGTACTTGGAAAGAGTTGGTATATAAGTTAGGAACGTTTCAGCACACTTAGATCACACACACACACACTCTCTCTCTCTCTCTCTCTCTCTCTCTCTCTCTCTCTCTCTCTCTCTCTCTCTCTCTCTCTTTCTCTCTCTCTCTCTCTCTCTCATGCATTTAAGTATTTAAAGGAAACTGCAATAGGGGAGTAGGAAGCAACGGCAGCAATGAGTAAGGCCTGTAAAATATTTGTCTCTCATTTTCATCGAGATATTGTCCAACATTTAAAAGACACAACCTCGACAGTTTGTACCTGTGCTTTACCATGGTTTTCCCCACTCCTTATAGTTTGTGTTATCTTTATATAGGGGTTGATCGTCGAGGATATTATTGCTCGGAATGAGTAATTACTAATATACAACACGAATATAAGGGATGGAACAATAGAGGTCTGGAAGAGATTTATGATAGAATAACACGAGCCCCCGTATATAAAATACAACAAATTAATCAATTATATCAACAAAAATTATATGCGAATGATATGCTTTCTATTAAAAATAGATTTACAAAATAATGCAAACTTCATTTAGCCGTTCTGGTATGTATATACAAATTTCATCATATGATTGAGTGACAAATCACTCAGATTGCCGATAGGACAGCATCACATTGTGCTTCAGTCTTCCCAAATCAGTGTTGGTGATAGGTCGGTGTCATCGTGCATCTTTCCATTCTCTCTCTATCTTTCTATCTCTCTATCTTTCTAGTAAGCAAATCTTAGATATGGACTTGCCGTCTTTCACACTCTGCAGTTTGGTAGCTCTTTATTCTTTCTCTTTTTGACTTTTTAAAACTTAGTTCGCCTAATATGAGAGAATTCCCCCTGTCCTTGTCTTAATACTGATTTATCAAGAACCTCTGATATTTTGACGATTTTTAATTTGAGAACACTTTTTGCTCAACCGAAATCAAGAATGCCTTGTCTTCAAGCAGAAACTTTGCTGAAGTTTACGAGGGGACTATCTTGAAACCCTAAATAATGTATGGGAACACATCCTCTCGTTTAGCTTAGCCAGTTAGGATTACTATTTTACCCACCAAAATTCTTATCAGTCTTACAGAAGACTTTATGAATAGCTAGTCTGGAAAATATCATCTTATGACACCTGTTTCAAATGGACTACAATTTTTAAAACAGTATCTGGTTCATGCTGGGTAGTTTACATCTATGACGTCACGTTAACATCGCGCCCTTGTGCTTGTTTTAACTTTATCAAGCGGGTTCTAATTTAAACTCAGTTCATGCCTCAAGCAGAACAAATTAATTATTACAAGTTGCCAAGCTATAGCGATTCTAGCCAAGACATAAAAATTAATGGTTACATGTCACGCTGGGCTGACCCCAAGAAATTGCACTACTAAAGAATGTATTGTAAAATGTATACTACATACAAATTTCTGATTCGACAAAATTTTGCACCATTACAGCACTGCTAATTATTAGTTCTATCATGTCGATCAACACTACAGTACCCATTATACTTCCAATTACGAATTGTTAAAGACAATGCGAAAGATACACGACAATTAAAATTTCACTTTGGAAGACAAATAATAAGCGGTGGGGGTTTTGTCATCTTTCACCATTTGGTATCATGACGTCAATTGATGATTTCATTTATTATATAACGTCCTTTTTATTTTAAGAACCTGTATCAACTACTGTCAGTTTCTCTTTGAGAATGGTTATCAGCTACGGTCGTTATGCCTTACGTAAACTTATGAACTAATGCCGTTTTCAGTTTGATTTTTCCTTTGAAGAACGGCTGTAAACAGCTGTCTTTTTCACTAAGAGAACCGTTATGAACTACTTTAGTTTAAAGAATGGTTTTGAACACGATCGTTTTCATGTAAAAGTGGCTATATGTACTACTGTTTTTCATTTAAATAATGCATATAAAATGTCTTCGTTTTCATGTACAGAACGGTTATAAAACTCAGTTTTACTTTAAGCATACCCTTTACTTAAGTCATTCGTAATATGCATGCAGTTGTCATTTATTTTTTTCTTTGATGATAATATTTTCTGCAAACACGTCAGCTCAGCCTGATTTTATCACCGGTACATAATCTCTTTCTCGTTGATATTTTGTGGCTTGACTGCACGATCGTTTCCTGTAAAGCAGTATAATGAACATAATAAATAATCAGCCCACTTCACGACGCATATACTAACCCAGCTTGATCTGATTATGGTACCATCAGGTTACGATATAGCCGTAATCTGGTACACTGCATGTATATTGGTATGAACGATCACAAGGCCGAATTTTCAGCATACAATTAGATCGTCCCAAAATAATTAATTTTAACGAAACGTCAAACTCAATAAAAGAAATGCAATTATGAATTATTAAACATATACATTGCTAATTGCACATCAAACGAATCTTTTTAATTAATGCAAAGACAAAGAAGAAATTTACTCATTGTTTTACAATGTTATAAAGATGATTTCTCAACAGTGCCTTAACCCAATCAGTTACAATCAGACCAAATGACAAAATCAGGTTTAAGTCCGATTTAAGATTAGAACTCAGATTAAGAGACAGACTGAGGAAAGAAGAATCACAAACCAAAAGCACACACACACACACACAAACACACACACACACCATATGTCTAGATATAAAAAGCAAAGAAATAGAACAACAACCTGAAAAAGAGACAAAGAGAGTTGTTTTCTTTTGAAAATCATGGACGTTCAGGATGTAGCCAGTATAAGCAAACTCTTGCAGACCGCTCCGGTGACCTAGAGGTTAGAGCGTCCACTTCGGATACAGGAGGTCGTGGGTTCGAAGCCCGGCCGAGTCATACCAAAGACTTTAAAAATAGTGCTAACAGCAGAATCTCTTGGTGCTTAGCATTAAGAGGTTAGTGTTAGGACTGGTCGGCCTGGTATCATGATAATGGGGTGGAGTGGGACATTATAGAACAAAGCATTGCAGACGAAAATACGCTTTTTGCAATCAAAAGATCCAAGGAGATACTGGAATATAATAAATAATATCGACAAGAAAAGACTGGTTCAAGGTATTGCATTATTAGTAGCCTTTGACTATTTTACATGCATGAAGAGTTAGATTATGGGAAAATGTTTTAATGTTATATTAAGTATTTATAATCAGATGAAATAACGTGTATGTGTAAACAGTGAGTTTTCCGGGTTTGTCTCATATGAAAAAATGTTTAAGACAAGGTAAGGTGTTATCTCCATTATTGTTCTACGTGTGTCTAAGTTATTTAAAATATATTTTTTCACTAGTAAAAGGATGCATAGGTACCCTTCATGAGTCATGACTTTGTAATTATGCTCAATATTTTGTTGCTTTTATAGTCTGCTGACACCATCCTTGTCGCATATAATCCTGTTGGCATCCAAGAAAATAACATTTATATGTTTAGTAGATATTGTGGAACTTTACAATTAATACAGAGAAAACAAAACTTATTATATTTGGTTCAGTAAAAGATCACACATAGAAAGTTTAGTTTAAATATTCCTATGTTAATGTTGTAAATAAATGTAAATAATTAGTCATTTATTTGAATGGAAAGTTCTCTAATGGCTCGAACAATTTATTGGCTTAAGCAAGATAAAACTATGCATTTGCGTATACACAATGTACGTTGGCCAATTGATTGTAGCTGAAAATGTTCGAACAGACCATTATGCCGATTGTATTATATGCTTTTGAAATTTGTGGATTTCTAAGATTTAATTTTGTTGGCAAAGATTCATCCTTCTTGCCTGATAAGTATACTGAAACAAAACACGTACTCTTCTGTAAATGGTATAGAGAGAACTTGGTCGATTGTCTTGAGCTGTTCGCATAATAAACTATTCGGCTAGATTTGTTGGTGGATAGGAAGAAAAAGTGTGTTATTATTATTATTATTATTATTATTATTATTATTATTATTATTATATATATATATATATATATATATATATATATATATATATATATATATATATATATATATATATATATATATATATATATATATATATATATATATATTACTATGGATTAAAAATTTGTAAAAAATTAAAGTTTAATGTCAGTTAAATACCTAGCATTTTTTTTAGTGTTGTGACCAACAGAATAAAATACAATCTTAAACAGCTAAGATGAATACATCAAGCAAAGGTTCTATAATAAACAAGTTTGGATTAAGAAAAAAAACCCCAGATTTACACAAAAGCTTAATTAAGTTTAGAACTGAAAATCATAGGTTTGCTGTTGGCTGCGACAGATGAGCTGACGTTTCTTATACCAAAGAATATTGTACACTCTCAGTCGAAATAAAAAGGTGACGAAATGAACTATTTTCTGTTATGTACCTAATTTCATGATGACAGAAAAGATGTTTACCTCATGTTCCCATTTCCTGTAAGGACGTGTATCATATAATCAGTAAATGAAATAAATGTAACATACAACCCTTGAAAAAATATATGTAGTTTTTAGAATGTGTTTCGATTATTTTTCAATCCTTGTCAAGCATTTCGTAATGATTGTACACGCTTTATTCGTTTTCTGTTTCATATATAGCTAATATTTTATAATCTTTACAACTTGAGTGCAAAAATGTGTCGTCTCGCTCAAACATCATCGAAAATTAGTTGTAATGTATATCTGTATTGTGTGGTTGATGTTTGTGCGTAATTTAGGTTTAGAGTGTATGTCTGTCTACCTGACATCTGTTATGAATGCCAGAAGTAAACAAGATGTTTTTATGAATTTGAATTCAAAGTCTGACATTGTTTAAAAGTTAGCGGGTTTCTTCGTTGGAAAATTACTGGATTTTTGTTTATATAGGAGAATTGGTAAACAATTCCTCTTTCCTGTTTCATATTAGTCTTAAAGAAGATTGTAATTGTGTTCACTTGTAATTCTAAAATAATTATTTATTTAAATTATTCATTGGAATTACACAGCACATATTGGCTCTTTTGGACTTAGCCAATGCTTTAGGATTATTAAAAGTTCATTCAAGATATTTGTGGATTGTATCATTGTGGCACGTCACGGCATTTAAGACTATTGTAATTCCTTCAGAATATTCTATTATTTTAGTCTTGTGATTTAGGATTATTTGGAATTTAATTAATAATACTGGTTAAGTGATTTTTCATTATCACTTTGCGTTTTTAGGGAAATATATTGTATTTTGAATATTTTATTAAACTTGTTCGATTTGCTTCTTTCTTTTACATAGTTTAAGCCCGTATAAAAATCCTTTATGACAACATACATAGACTCATGGAAGGATCTGCTTCAATTCACAATAATTAGAAAGTTTTAAATTTACACGAAGTACAAGAATTTACACCAATGAATTTCTGAGATTTCAGGTTTTTTTTATTAAATGAAAAACTAAACTTTTGTGCTTTTGAAACGTTGTATAAATTCAGTACTTACAACAATATAAATTGTATAATAAGGAAAATTTCCTTATACTGTTTAAGACAGAAATTTTATAGTTTCATGTAATGAATTTACTCTGTGTGACATGTTTACTACTTATCTTTGTGAAGTAATTTACACTCCGAAAAGAAGAAAAAAGGCAAGAAAACAAGAATAACAACAACCTCTTACAAAAACAGCATTATTGTTATCGCTCTCGACAATTTATCTGTGATTTTATTTTCACTGACTTTTACTGTTTTACTCATCAATTTTTTATTACATGGACAAAGTTGTGCTTTTTTCCGATTCCGTTAATTTGATAAAACTAATTAAATAGCTAGATTGACATACAATGAGTCATACAAAGTGAAAAGTCATTTTGTATATAGTTCTCTGTCTTTAAACATCTGATTAGACGAATCTCTGGATGCACTTTCTTAAGCGGTCACGCAAATATTCTAAGAAATGGGATCTCACATGCCGAGGTCAGCCGGAAGTGAAAACTAATTTTGCTTATTGATGACAACAACGCTCACTAATATACTAATTGTCGAGTTACCAGGATATTACGCTTCTTAAAATTAGTTATACCCGGTTAGTCATATCACCATGTAATTAGGCCATATCACTTCAAATTCGCACAGTCAAAATTATACATTGTAGAAATTATTTATGGCTGCTGTGTCTACACTATATCATGTCAATTGCCAATGGAAAATTTATTTAATAACCTTGTCGACGACCTCTATTAAAAGTTGATGCAGAATGTAAGCAGAGAAAGATACTTTCTAATGAATAAAAACAACCTGTAGACATGGCTATCTTTGTTTTGTCTCTGAGTTATCTGTAATGATAGTTTATGAAGTGCAGACACGAAGTAAACTGCTGCATCGAGCTAAACATCAAATTCGAAAATGAAACAATATAAAATACAACGAACTCTAGTCAAGTAAATGTTCTAAACACTTTATAAACAAACAAATAATAATAGGAACCGAAATATATGAAATAAAACATTGTTGGCAACCTTTTCTTGTGATATGTTGAACTGCTCTTAAGACCTTGTCCTTTATAATGGGTCGTGTAAGCTTCTTACCGGACGTCAATAGGTCGAACAGTGCTGGGTTATATTGCTCGCTAAGGAGCATTGGGTTCTTACTTGTGTTTGCAATCCGATTTCTCTCAAACAGCGATGATGCTTGTAAACTATTTTAATATGACGATAAAGTAAAGACAGATGAACGACTTTGTCACACAATTAAATATTAGAAAGGTGTACGCCTTGGAAAACAATTGTCCAATTTTCGTAAAAGAGAAGAAAATTCTGGAATAGATTTTATACTCAACCTTTTTTTGCAAACAATGACATGGGCCATGTAGCAGCACCAAATGCGTGATAATACGCGAACAGATATGGTGTTAATATTGCACTGCTTCGTATGCCATATACACTGCTTTAAAGTTTGATAGAAAGAGAACACTAACCCAAATGTTAGATAACATAGTTCGCGATAAATTTAAAACTTTTATATAAAGGATGTGTTGAATTATAAAGTAGCTTATGGCTGAGATTATCAAACTTAATTAGTTAAAACTAAGAATATGCATTATATTAAAAGTGTTGACTTTCTCTTCAAGCAACAATTTTAAAACAGTGTCTGGGATATTTATTTACATAATAATAATAATAATAATAATAATAATAATAATAATAATAATAATAATAATAATAATAATAATAATAATAATAATAATAATATAATAATAATAATATTAATAATAATAATAATAATAATAATAATAATAATAATAATAATAATAATAATAATAATAATAATAATAATAATATATTGTTATTATTGGTTGTATAAATCAAACATTAACCTCGGTAAATGTTTGATTATTTTGCTTCAAATCGGGCTTTGGATAAATGAATTGAAGTTACGGGAAAATAGCAAGAAATTAAAAATTTTATTGAGGGAAAATATTTTTTTCTTTTTGTACATTGTCAATATTAGTTGTTCTTTTCTAACAAAAAACCTCTTTAAATCATTTATGTTTATCGATTATTTATTTATGACATCTCCCATGGCCTAGAGGTTAGAGCGTCCGCTTCAGATACAGGAGGTGGTTAGTCTGAACCCCGGTATAGTCATACCAAAGACTTACAGAAATGGTTCTAACAGCTGCCTCGCTTGACACTCAGCATTAAGAGGTTAGTGTTAGGACTGGTCGGTCTGGTGTGAGGATAATGTAACTGGGTGGGACATGATGCTACATGTCTGCGACATGATGCCCCAGTGTTAGAGATCACTATAAACTGCCATACTGCAGACACCGTATCGACAAGATTGAAAAATTGTTAAAGCTACGTTAAAAATCATAATCACATCACATCACCATTTATTTATGTTAGCTGTACCATCGTGATATCTTTATACTGCTCCTGAATCGCGCATATCTCGGTTACAGTCTGTCAGTAAGTATGATACATTCCGGTCCGCTCAATTTAGATAACACTTGCGGAAAAAAATTATTGACTCATTCTGTATGGCCTGTTATGTGAATCATTATGAATGTATGTTAATATTTTTCTGATTATAGATTGTAAGGTTCATTTAGTAGGCAAAATATGAAATAGCTAGTTTCTCCATCGTGGATTTTTCACCATAATATGAGGTAATTTCATTTGAGTGAACATGTTATTGTGGTATTTTGACCTTGGAAGATGTTGAAGAAATCCTTGTTTTCGAATTTGAGTTCAGGTCATGGGTTTCCTCCCTTTGAAAACCAGTGACCTAATTTTGATTGGCTAGCAGTTAAAGGACATTAGTTTTGATATCAAAATGATTATTCGACCCTCATATTGTTTCTTAAATTGCATCAAAGTTATTTTTTATTAATGTTTAAATTATTGTTATTTTTTAATTAATGTTATTTTTTATTAATGTTTGCCTGAGAATTGCTTATTCGAAGCTTATCATCTGAAGAAGAAATGGTTAGTTTAGTTGTGTTCAAATATTTTTACTTCATTTATTATTTGGAATTACAAGATGTTTATACATTTTAGGAAAAACAATTTTGGAATTACAATGAATCAATCTAAAAGCATTTTGGATTATATCACTGTGATACATCAAGAGTCTAAGCAAATCAAACTCTTTCAGAATATTGGTATATCAGCATAGTATATTGGACTTCATTCGGAACTTCCCTGGAACTGATTTGCAATACTATATATATATATATATATATATATATATATATATATATATATATATATATATATATATATATATATATATATATAACGTGTCTTGTTTGTGCTGTATTTTAGAATAGTTTAACTGTTTAACTGTTTGCCGTTTCTGCAGAATTGAATACATCAGGATGTACATATAACTTTCAGCCTTATGTCTGATAAGAGTTAAACCGACCGTGTTTTATTTCGCTGATTGTATTACAAACATAATTATTTATTAAATTCCGCCCTGATATAACCACCGTATACTATAAAGAAACGGAAGATTACTGCTATAAAGAATACGAGTTTCTTGGTATTGAATACTGCAGAAATATTTTTAATCTACTTGTGATTACATTCACTTCACATTCAAATTATCAAGTATCAATTGACGATACAGAAATATAGAGAAAGCGAGAACTTGTGAATCGATTTGTTATTTCTGAGTAGAGGACAAATGATTCCAGTAAACAGTGTCATGTATGCAGACTTTGACGATAACGTATCCTCCATTGTACATAATAATGCAACATCAGAATCTTACACTGGAGAGGTTCCAACTCTGGACGAAGTCAATGATGCTATGTCAAAAATTTATTGGTGGGGCAGTGTCTTGTTGGCATTCTTGTGTTATTCGGATTTGTCGGCAACTTAGTACGTGCTTTTGATCTACATATTCAGGACAAAACGATCAAATCATAGAGTATTTATTTTATGTCTCAGATTTCTTGATATTTTAATCGGTATACCATTTATTTTGATCGATCCTAGGTACCCCTTAATGTCTTACGCAACAAAAAAAAAATGAAAGATCCTACGTTTTGTTTACCATTTCAGGACCGGAAGCTTTGCACTTTTACTGCTTATAATTGCCACCGAGAGGTGGCGTAAGATATGTGTTCCTCTGAGGAAAGCAAATGTCAGAGACCATGGCAAAATTGTCATGCGCAGTAATGATAATAGTTATACTAGCAATCTCATGGCCGACCTGTGTATTGTAAGGTAATAGCACACGACACACTGGGGTAGGCAACATTACCGGTGTCCGATTTTGGATTGAAGACAGATTAAGGACACGAAATATCAATCCTCATTCAACGTTCTCGTTATGTGTATTTCATTTGGAATCTTCAGTCTTGTATGCTCTGTATGCCATGATTGGAGCTCAAATTTTAAGATGAAAAATGAGTCACCGTCTCTGTCGTTATCAACGACCACTTCAGGTAAGGTTTCTTCTGGTAGAGCATAAACTCCACTGCAGTCAAAAGAAGATACTCAGGGTAACTAAAAAAAGGATACAGCCAAGTGTGTGATCCCAACGAAAAGATGTGATATGTGAGACCTCAAGATATGAGATGAACTTAACGTTAAATGATCTTTCGTGGAAAAGTTCAGAGAAGAGTTTTAGAACTGGAATAATACATGGAGAGTATTCCGTCATATCTGAAACTTCTAAGCGAAAGAAAGAAAAGAATGATGTGATTTGTGATTATGATTTTTAACGTAGCTTTAATAATTTTTCAGGCATATGGTTACGATATCTGCAGTGTGGCAGTTTATAGTGATGTATAGCACTGTGGCACCATACCGCATACATATAGCATAATGTCCCACTCAGTCACATTATCCTGAGGTCTAGGCAACAAATCGCAATTATTTATCACAACATAAAAGAAAAGGAGAAGGTAGATGGGATACTAGCAATTTTAATTTACTATCCAGACAATTGCAAGGCTTGTCAAATTACCCGGAAACACTTACCATCCTGGAATATCGCGACACCTTAAAGTTAATCCTCCTGTGCAAACCAGAAATAGCCTAGAGCAGACTGAGAATTCTCACCCATGCGATAGAAAAATGCTGTTTTACTTTTCTTGTACGAGTGCTGTCGTCGCATTCATGTCGTCTCGGTCATAGTGTCCACGTGATAGAAACTACTTTATCAAGGGAAGCAACTGTTGATATCTTCTGCTTGGTTCGATGGAGTTGTCTTAAAATCAAAATTTACCAAAACAGTTGATGGAGAAAAGTAACAAAGACCTAAATGAAAAAAAAAAAAAAAAAGAAATTAAAAAACAACGAGAAAGATAAGATAAAAAGGAAATGGACTGGTCGGCCTGGTGTCAAGACAATGTGACTGGGTGGGATATCCTGTTACATCTCTGCGGTATGATGCCCCAGTGTTAAACATCACTATAAACTGCCACCCTGCAGACATCATCTGAAATTTGTTTAAAGCTATGTTAAAAATCATAATCACACACACACACACACACACACACACACATACACACACACACACATATATATATATATATATATATATATATATATATATATATATATATATATATATATATATATACAAGAATTTGAACTTTAAGAATAACGTATGAGCAAGTAAAATGTTGCATAGTTCAATTTGAAAATTTCAGCTTGATAAAAGAGAAATGAATTTAATCACCAATGAAAAAATAACTGAATACACACAACAATCTTGTTCACAGATCATTTAAACGTAGACCACGTTATAGTAAAGGTTGATTCATGACCCAATTTAATGTTTCGTCAACGTAGATGACACATCATGCAAAGAGATTTGCTACCCCTAGCAACGTGGCTTTAATTGTGGTCGTTTTTGTAGTTTTTAACGCCATTGTTCAGCGCAAGGTAGGTAATGCATGGCGGCCAGTATAACTCGTGGAGGAAAATTCCGGCAAGAACCACCGACCCACAAAAAGTTACTAGCAGGCTTTCTCACGTACGCACTTTAGCCGAGCCTGATAGAGGTGGGGTTTTATTGCTAATAATTATGATAGGTGTGAGGAAAAGTTTTTAAACTGGAGCGGACGCGACACAGACACAATTGCAGCTTGATTTATGGCTCTGAATTTTCCCCAAGAAAGACAGGCTCTAAAAGAGGAAACGAAAGAGCTAAAGAAGAAAGGGATAGGAAACAGACCCAAAATTTGTGGTTCTCAATGATGTTGACGTCAATAAATTGTTTGAGGCTTCACTTTTGGACCCCAGCACAGCGTTAAGCGTGCTAAATATTTTATGATTTAACAATACGTTGCACTTGGGACACGAGAAGGGATAGAACACCACAAGAACATACATGTGATAGAAATGTCATTAAAGCAAGATTAAGAATATTTATGATTTAACAAGAAAAAGACAAAAATGAGGAACGGAGAAGGATTAAGAAACGCAAGAAATTAAAAACCAAGTATACAATTTAACCACTTTCTTCCAAACAGATGTCATGAAACTATCTACAGATGTCACATGATCAAAAGACCAAGTGATTTTTGTTAGAGATTTTAATGTGATATAGTATAAGCCCAGATGTTGAAATGTTTATAGTCTTATCTTGATTAAATCCTTGCACCACACTATCGTTCAGTTTGTCAAATTGTATTCAGTCTTTTCTTCAAACAATCTTAATAAAATCAAATCTCCACTGCCCTACGTGAAGATATGACGACGACCTTTGAAGAATCATGTTCTGATGACGTTTGAATTAGGAAATGGAAATCCAGCCTTCAAAAATCTGAAAGCGAATTAAATCGTTTGGTACACATTCATGCGCTTCCTCCACTGTGCTCTGTCTCCAAACTCGAAGATATAAGACTTCATCCGATTGGTTGATAAAATTAGCGTTCATATTAATAGCATAGATCACCATATCATGACCCCTAAGCTATCGTTGTCAGATCTTCAGTTATGACTGATCTGATTTTAATCAGATTGTTCCTAAAAAAATAATCTTTATGAACTTCATTTTCTATAGAATATCTAAAAGAGTAGATGTCCATCTGCCAAAGTCCCAGTAATTCCTTCAGTGTATCTCTTGGCATAGAGTCATACTCATTGTTCAGACTAATGTTATCCTAAAAGAATAGTTCAGTCCTATGACATCTAGCTGGTCCTTCGGACCATTGACACACTAAGGAAGCAAATACCGTGTTGTAGGTCTCCGTAAGAAAGGCATAAAAAGGGAGGCCACATGAATGAAGCCTTGCTGTCTTAATAAATAAGTTCTGATAAGTTTTGATAAGTTATATTGATTTGTATACAAATGAATAACATCAATCACAACTAGATACTAAGCAGGTAAACAATCTTTCGCAAATGGCTTATAAACAAGTATTTAGTTATTGAATAATTTGCTTCAAATAAAATACCCCTTCAGATTAGGCCTAAACCGTGTAGGCGATCATGTGAAATATTTCGTGTTATACCCGAGTGCCCTTGTGACCTTTTCTGGATTTTAATCGTACAGATAATCTTACTAGTGTACTTACTAACCGAGATTAATCTGTTCCAACACGTGACAGGAATTAGACAGCTAAAAGCAATTATAGGGGGAAGGAAGCTGGGTATTATCGTAAACTGTAATTTTTGGAGCTAAATCTGATTTGGTATTTGGTAAGAGCTTTCGGTTTACTAAAAAGTTATGATACTGAAGATGGGAATTTCGGAAAAACGTCATGCTATTCTAAAGATAAGTCGGAATGTTAATACTGGTGGACAGGGTGAATGAATGCGTACAAGTTATCAATTAAAAAAATGAATTCTGGGTTATGTGAGATAATTGATAAATGATATACCATTCTAAAACCTCAAAATTAAGTGTGATTTCTATTTGCGGAAAGTCCATATTTTGAATAAAAAGGTAATAATTATGATCAATCAAATGAGATTTTATTGATTTTATATTGGTGACGATATGTTACGAACGAGTGAGTCCATGAATTGTTATAGTCATTTCTACACAAATAACCCAATTTTGTATAGGTAAATTATTCTTGAATTTTCAGTAAGAAATTTGAAAAGAGTACTTAAACCTTTTGAAATAATTATATACTTTTTCTATTATGTATCACTAATATCTATCTATTGACGTGTGTTATGGTCGTCTGTGTATCAATCGGGTCCGCGGGTGGGTGAGTGGTCTAAGGCGGTCGCCTTTACCGATCACTGACATTTCCATTTCATCTTAATGTCCTCTGAGGTCGTACACACACACACACACACACACACACACACACACTTTCTCCAAGAGTCAGTCATTCTCTATCAGGATTTTTTTGCTGCCAAAGTGTTTGCTGTTTTATTCCTGCAACCTCCAACAGCATTTGATAACATTGGAAGAATGTGTTTTACTTATGGACAAGAATATTATGTATGCGTTCGCTGGTCCAAATGACACAGAACTTGACTCCCCATGTGATGTAGCTAAAATACCTAAAGTTAGCATTCCAGCTTGGAAGTTTTTTCAGTAACATTAGATAGTACTGTTAAAGTGTCTCTCTACCGAGCGAATCAAACACCTGCGTGAATCTGGCTTGATGCATGTTGTTTTCTATTATTTCCAAGGACCTCATGACAACAGTATTGGCAATTGAAATGTTTCTAAAGCGCGAATAATAAAATTATTTTCTAAATTCACCCATTGACCACCAGTCACGAAGCTAAAATTTCATCCTTTCATCGTGTTCAATTGCTACACATTTGTAAGGCTTATTAGTAACCTTTTCGAGCCGAATATTAGTACTACATGACAATGCTAAGGCTATATAGTCCGATGCTACTTTCCCGTTGGTTTGTACACCCCTTCCGTTTTCAATAATGGATACATTTAATTTGATAAAAAGTGTAAGGAACTTAGTCAATTCATTCATTGATTTTTATTTTCTAACCAGACTGCGAGTAGAATGGCCGTAGCACAGTCATTGCTTGTTCGTTTCATGCTTAACGGAAGTTTTAAGTATATGAAGTGTCGACAGGTTATGAAGCAAGCTTTCTAAACACATTAACCTGAAATGGAATGTAAGGAAGTCATGTACATGATTCTCTATATATCTCGTTTTCAAATGCGTTATTTTATAAACAGCACAGATCAACGTAAAGATAAATCATCTAGCTTGCATGTATTGTTTATCAGCTATCTATTCGTTTTGTCCCTCAATCTTTACTATTTTTGGCATTTAAAGCTACCATCATTAAAACCACCATTTGGCATGACGAAAAACTGAATGATGTAAAACTATTATCCACACACATACACTTACGTAACACATTCAGACAGGGGTGGAGATATTATAATGTATTCAACATACATGTTCTATGATTATAATGGCAATGATGTTCTGTTATTAGAATTGGGGTTTTCTCTTAGTTTGCTGCGTATAACTTTGTAGAACAAAAAGTCAACAGATCATATCCCTCTCATGATTGCAAAGGTGCATACACCCACTCATATATATATATATATATATATATATATATATATATATATATATATATATATATATATATATATATATATATGTACAAACAATACTATCATACAGGTTAGAGAAATTAAATTCGTACTCTACGGAGTTTCGAACTTAGGTCCGCTAGAAATGGCACCCATCGCCTTGCCTGCTCGCACCAGCCCATAAACCGTCACGACTAAGCACGCATCACCAAATATGATGGCACTGAATCGGTGTTATATGAGCTCGTGCGTAGCACACACACACACACACGCACAAATATATAGACATACTTTCATATATATATATATATATATATATATATATATATATATATATATATATATATATATATATATATATATATATATATAAATATATATATATATATATATATATATATATATATATATATATATATATATATATATATATATATAGAGAGAGAGAGAGAGAGAGAGAGAGAGAGAGAGAGAGAGAGAGAGAGAGAGAGAGAGAGAGAGAGAGAGTACATTGATCTGTCTATATGATACAGTTTGCAGTTTGCATGTTTTAATCATCTTCTGTCTCTTTGTCTGTCTGTCTTTTCCCTACTATGTCTGTTGGGGGCCCCGAGTGGCCGAGTGGTCTAAAGCGCTGACCGTTACGGATCACTGCCAGCTCACCTTTGTCTGCGTGAGTTCGAGTCAAGACTCGGCTAACGTGAGTAAGTGAGAAAGCCTGCCCAGTAGCTTCTCGTGGGTCGGTGGTTCTTCCCTGGGTTTTCCATGGTTATTCCTCCACCATTAATACTGGCCGCCATGCATAGCCTATCTTGTGTTGAAAAATGGCGTTAAACCCTACAACAACAACTATATCTGTTTGTCCTTAAAGTCTATTGATATAATATTCTTCATCAAAACTTATCATGTGCAGCCTATCAATCAATCGTTATGTTTGTCGGGCGTTAAATGTTTTTCTATACATGCAATAACAAAATGTCACCTTATATGTAATGTTTTTGGACTTAAGACACTATCGATTGATTTAACAAGATCTTTTTTATCCAGTTTTCAGAAAATTGTTTGTACATTCTATCTGACCTACTTCAAGTAATATCTACGGTATGTGCTTTTTAGGACTGCACTGTTGATTGCATAGCTAGATAGAACGCTTTGCATTTATACAAATATAATAATCCAGATGTTTAGCACCTAGTTGTCACGTGCTCCTAAAGCAAGGAACACACCGGTAAGATCCCTCTCTCATTACTCCATGTAAACGTTGATTATGTCACAATCGGTCAAGGTGAACAATTCTAGAAATGTAGAAAACAAAGCATACTCATACACTTACACAACACACAAAGACAGAATTCGATATATCGTAATGTGCCCAATGTATATGCCTTGTTTTTAAACGGAGTGGTATTGAGTTTCTAGGTCTGTTGTTGACTCTTATGTAGATTTTTCTTAGATGAAACAGTCTACATATTAATTATCTCTCCCTCTCTCGCATAGCAGGACATTTTCAGATTTGCCCTTCTTGTATGATTAGGTTTGGTGTAATTTCTATTGAGAATAGTTGATCGTAATTATAAATTTGTTCGCGATTAAAATTTATATCTGCGTCACTCTGTCCGTCTGCTATTCTTAATGATCCAAAATTCCGAACTTTCTTTTGGAAGGACTGTCTTAAACACTCGTAAATAAATATAATTTTAACACGCACATACACGGACGCACGCGCCCACGTGCGCGCCAACGCGCTTCCTAAATAGAAACAACTGTTGTGAAAACTTCACTAGACCTATGGCTCTGCGTATTTTCTCAATATTTAAGAACTATGTCCTCCATAAATGTCTAAACGTTTGGAGTAACTGATCACTATAGAGATCGTATTTGTTTATGTCGTCTTGGTCGTTGTCAATATCATGTCAATATCATGATTGGTCTTTTTCTATCAAATGATAACTATATCTTAGTTTTAGTAACAAGACATTCCTATTTTCAATGTTGCCAATTAACAGACATTTTGTCTCTGAAATTGACGAAGTGTGTGAAGGTTCCCCTGCTTCGTGGAATGTAATAGTCACCTTTACCACATGCTACCTTGTACATTTGAAATGCCACCGAGCAACAACTTGCATAGAATTAACTGGAAAGAAAGTTGAAATTAATAATATACCAAATAATTAAAGTGTTATAGTTGTAGAGATGAACAGTTCTGAAACAACAATCTGTCATTCTCATTGATTGGAAATGAAATATGCTTCATTTCCCTCCAAGTTTAAAAACACATTTTTTTATCTTCTTTCCAGAGCATTACACATATTAGTTCGTTAAGTTTGCTGTTGTTGTTGTTGTTGTTGTTGTTGTTGTTGGTCTTAACGCCATTTTTCAGCACACGATAGGCTGTTCATGGCGGTCAGTATTAATGGTGGAGGAAGAAACCGGGAAGTCACCGGAAAGAACCACCGACCCACGAGAAGCTACTGGCAAGCTTTCTCACCTATCCACATTCGTCGAATCCTAGACTCGAGCCCACGCAGACAGAGGTTAGATGGCAGTGATCCATAACAGAGCGCTTTAGACCATTCGGCCACTCAGGGCTAAGTTTGCAACCTACCAACATCAAGTGTATTTCCTTTGAGATAAGAGTAGCCATCTATTAAGCCTAATCGATCAATCTTGAGCTGTTATTTTAAAATCATGGCAAACTTTGTTCACCCTTTGAAGGTACCTATCGTTGGTTGATGTTTACTTAAGTTTACTTTTTTCTTTATGTATTGCAGTAATTATGGATGGTAGCGATGAATATTAAACAGTGACACGGTCATGGTCCCGATCCTGTCAAACGTACTATAGATAATCAATAATTAATATGCGTCGAGCAGCAATATGTTCTGTGGAAAATGATGCAGTATCTATATTACTCCGTTGTGTCTACATTAGTGTTATCAAAAAATGTGTACAATATACATGGTTGTTAGGGTTGGTAATTTTCACAGATACCGAATGAAAACTCGATACTCAACTGGGTCAACATCCCGATATTATCACCGCGAGTTAAAAACCACAATGCCGCCGTCACGTGCAAAAAGTGGCCTATGTAATTCATCTGAATAATACTCATTCTTGCAAGACATTGGTCATAAACATCATCGAGTTTCATTAAAACCAGAAAATATCGACGTTTCTTTACATGAAGAGTCATGTAATAACTCCTGCGAACTTAAATAGCTCGGGTACTAATTGCTGCCCGCTAGGTTCGCGTTAGGATAGGAATGGTTGGCCTGGTGTCTAGATAGTGTGACTGGATGGGAAAATCAATCTACATATATGCGGCATAATGACCCAGTACTAAGACATCGTTTTAAACTGCCACGCTGCAGGCATGATAGCTATATGACTGAAAATTGCTAAAGTTACGTTATAAATCTGAATCACACACACACAGCCCGCTAACTTCCACATGTGTACGAATTGATCCAATGTGGATGGAAAGCTAGCACACAAGATTTGATAACGTCAACGCTGTGGACATAAGAAGCTAACATTACGCTATACCGGTATATCTTTAGCCCAAGTTCGCCTTTCAATGTATATTCCAGTGCTCCAGCCGATCACCAGTATCCACCTTAGTCTTATTTTTTACGTAATGCACATTTTTCTTCTTAGATCCGCTTTAAGAAAAGCCGGCGCGAATCTCTTCATTGTTGTTAAATTAGTCACTAATGAAATTTGTCGAATGTATCTCATCTCTACTTGTGGAGCACTCTCGAATAAAATCGGAATTAAAAGCGATTGAATTCGAGGGCGGCACCTCTTAATTCTAAAACAATATATTTGAGCTATGTTGAAACTTTGGAACGGTGTATGTCCTTCCTTCCGAGCTTTAGATAGACTGGAAGAATGGTATAATTTATGACAATACGGCGGCACTGGGGGTTTAAGAAACCCAAAGGTTTGTAACTCGAAAAGTGCAGTTTCAAACGCAATCTGCAATTTATTATCATTTTGTTAACTAATATAGATGTCATTTAAAGAAACACAAGAGTATCCATTTCAAATGATTAGCCATGTATTTATTTGCTCGATCTAGGAAGAGTTAGAAGTAAGAGAATATCAATTTTCCTCTTCAATTTTCTTTTCTTTTTCCTCTTTTGGATGTGTACTTCATTCGGATAACCAGTATTTTCAGCTTTATTGAAACATTGTCGCGGACAGAGACTTCAGCAGGAATTTATCTAAGTATGTAATTAATTTTCACACGAAACGTGTCAGAGACTTACATTTGAAAGTAGAAGTACATGTGTCTCCTTATATTTTCCTCAACGGTCTATCAAAATGACCCGTTGTTATGAAATTTCTATAGGGCACACACAAAAAAACACGCGTGCCCAATAGTAGTATAGTCTAATAGGAACCAATTTGTAAACTAATCATGTACACTTATGTAGTAGACGTTTTACGTTTTGGTTTATTAAATTTGTTTCAGAATCAACTAAAGCAGTTGTTTCATGTACTATACATACCAGCTGCTTTGCAATATTCCCCGTTAACATTTTTGAGACAATGTTTCGGATTTAGGCTAGCAATTAACGCCATAGATAACAAAATTGCTGGGGTCCCTACTAAGAGCATGCAAGTGACCAGGCATATTTAGCTGATAATAAGAATGGCAAAATATTTCTTACATATTTGCATCTTGAATGTCCTCAAAATGTACTTTCGTTGTTCTGCAAATCCGAATTAAATGAGCTGTGTGATGGGTTCTAAAGTTTGGTTCACATTTCGAAATTGTGCTGTAATTTTGACTACATTCTAAGTACAATAACATCCTCTTTACAGCACCCAAGATGAAACGAACATTATATTCCATAGCGTCTGTTTGATAATTACGATTGAAACAGTTTATATTGTTCCCACATTATGATTCTAAACATTCAGTGACAGACCAGAAAAACACGCAGTTGAGTCAATACTCTTCCATTGCTGCTCAAATCATATGTACTTCATGTAGAACTGGCATAGATAAATCCAGTCCATAATAATGAAAATTAGTAGAATCGAACAAAATACCAACTTCTATTCATTCCAGACTAAAAGGAAAAATTGTTGCAATTCGCATTCATTCACAATAATACCCTGAATTTCAATCTTAAGTACACCACAAAAAACAATCTCTTTAGAAAGTGATGTCGAGCGCGCGACTAAATTAAAATTTCGCCAGGCTAAGTTATTTGCGCAAAAATATTGTTGTGAGCTGATGAATCAACGCTTGTGCATTTAGTTTGGAATACAGCATACATTCAATTACTTTATTTCTTGTAGTGTATTTTTTATGTAATGAAACCTTAGGTAGAATAAGAAAATTAGCACATAATGAAAAGGTTACTGAATTTGTATGGAAAAATATGAATTTGTTTTATCGGATGGATATAATGCACTTCCATGATAGCGCAGTATCCATCCGATAAAAACTCATTCATATTTTCCCATACAAAAATGCAGTAACCTAAAAATACCACCTTGGAGAAGCCTACGTCATTTTGTAAAATTTAAGTGTATATCTTGCAGTATAGATAGTTGTAAATGCACCTGTGGAAATATAAAACTCTACTGAATTCTTTGTAAGTAGACGATTTACGATATGAAAGGTGGCTTTGTTTGTAAAGTTACCACTCGAGTGCACATGTCTTCATGAAAATTTGATATTTTGTGCAAAACCAAAGTTAGGATATACATATACAATTAACGTTAAGAACCAATTTTTATGTGTTGTAGTTTTGGGGAGATTTAAGTTGTAAGCAGTTTTACAACTTGCAAAATTTTTACTGCTTCTAATGCAACTATTAGAGGCGTTGGAAATAAATTAATCAACAGTGTACCTCCAAGAAAAAAGAAAACAAAGTGTCGTATTTATCTTCGTACTATTCAAAATGATGGAAATTCAGAGCCTCCACTCGTGCTCTTTTAGTGACTGGGCACAAAATCATTTAAACTGGAGTTTATGCACAATAATCAGCCAGCCGTACCAGTCTTTTCGCCATGACTTAAATATAACTTTGTTTTGATAAGCAGATTTAGCAAAGATATCTTTTTGCTGGTTGGAATAAGACAATGTGCTTTAATATCCATTAAAGAACATTCGTATTCGTATGACTGTGTCGTCTGCAAAGTGCTCGTCTAATGGTCACTTGCACGGGAAACCTACCGACGCTCGCTTTTCTTACATGTGAAAGAAGTGGTCCATGATAGCATCTTGACGACCTGAGGTACTTCTTTGAACTGTTACGTAGCA
The DNA here is from genome assembly GCA_016746295.1 of Potamilus streckersoni. Lineage (NCBI taxonomy): Eukaryota > Metazoa > Mollusca > Bivalvia > Unionida > Unionidae > Potamilus > Potamilus streckersoni. Next base: position 1,184,736 of record JAEAOA010002072.1, read on the forward strand.
ACAACGGAACAGCTTGAGCACCTACTATACGTTATTTTTTGCCACTCTCGGGTAAAGTGATAGAAATCTGTGTAATTGCTGCACGCGATACGTTGCCATTTTTTACTGTTGTTTTCCGCGTCGAATACAAGCAACGTACTTGAAATTAACCTGGCTTATTTTGCTTGTTATCTCTTGAGTCCTATTTTGTTATGAAGTTCCCCAAGAAACTCACCCCTTCCTTTTTCCTGTTCTGAACTTGTGTGCATTTATTGCAAAATATATTAATTATTCTATAGTAGGAAAAACACAACAAAGTGATGCTTGTGCCTCAGTTTATGATTTGCATGCGATGAAGTGCAGCTTCAGCATTCATCTGAGTTTTTATGAAGCCGTAGTCCACTCGAATGGCAAGTATGGCAACGCGTCCATTCTGTATGCGTAATATTCAGGAACCATTGCGTTTATGTCAATGATGTTATGTTTATTTCATGAATGCCAAATGTGCTTATTTCTTGGTTGGACTAAACCCAATAACTATGTATATATTGGCTAAGCTGCAACAATCATATTCCGTTTTGTTTTTCAAGGCAAATGCTGATTGGATGTTCTACATCATAATTATACTATTAATGCATACTTTGTATCGGATAAGCTTTGTAGCAAGAGAGTAAAATCACAAGGTCAAGGCTCCAAAATAAAATGAATAACGAGATGTGCAGCCTATGGTATCAGAAAAATATCAAGTCAAGTGATAATGCATTTCAATTCATATATTTTCATTGGACAAGTCAAAAATACTATATATGACCTTACTGCGTTATCTTTTAATGTCAGCGGATATACATCTAGGGGTTTTACAAAGTTCCTAATTCAATCTCGCCACCCCAACCCCGCCATATTACCAGATTTCAGAGTCAAACACGTATTCAGAGAAATAAACCCAAGTTTTGAAATTAATGCATTTGAAAATCTGAGACATGCATTGTGCAAATGTTTCCTCGGTTCGGGTCGGATAGCGATTCTTAAATGTACCCGTATGATAAAATGTAACCGGATAAAACCAGGTCGCGAGCTATATCCCACGCGTCGTAGGTTGCATAGACTGGTCGAAATTAAGGACCCGGTCATTTAACAGGACTATTGATGTAATCATTGCTTGTTGTTGTTGTTGTTGTTGTTGTTGGGCTTAACGCCATTTTTCAGCACATGATAGGCTATTCATGGCGGCCAGTATTAATGGTGGAGGAAGAAACCGGGAAATCACCGGAAAGAACCACCGACCCACTAGAAGCTACTGGCAAGCTTTCTCACATATCCACATTCGCCGAATCCTAGACTCGAACCCACGCAGACAGAGGTGAGATGGCAGTGATCCGTAACGGACAGCGCTTTAGACCACTCGGCCACTCGGGGCCCCTTATAATCATTTGTAATGCCATGCTAGTAAACAGATCCTTGGCCCAACTACGCAGGACGTCTCTCCGATATGCTTGCACTTAGTGTTATGGGGTAGCATACATGCAAGTTTTTTTCCAGAAAATACGGTTGGAAGCTAAAATTCATAAGAGAACATGATAGACAATCAGGTATTATGTAACTACACAACTATTTATGTTCCCTCTTTGCTGCCAAAGAGACCTAAATTGATATATTCACATTCCTAAAATAATAAAAAAAATGAAGACAACGATAAGATCATCTAAACGTGAAAAATAAAATACGCAAGTAATTCTGAGGAAGCTTCAGGGCTTATCTCTTTATTCAAGCATTTTCGAGTATCGTTTGAAGCAAGAAGTACCATGTGTTAAAATGGCCAGTGGCGAACGACTTAGATTACCCTCATATTAGAACATCTAGTTATTGTGAACAATTCGTTTTATCTAGTAATATTTTCACAACTCAAAGACACAATGTCCTTTCATTTATGTCGTAGACTATTTGCGACAGAGATCTATATCTAGTTAATGATTTTATTTGTGAACAATGGGTTAGCCCCCCCTCTCTCTCTCTCTCTCTCGCTCTCTCTCTCTAATAAAAAAAAACTTTATTGCTCTCTGAAATACAGAACACATCGATTCATTTTCTGTATTTGACCACATGACACCCCATATATCAATATTTGTCATGGGAGATCCAGGTTACCCTCTCTTCATCTCTGTCCCAATTACTGCATACATCATGAAGAATAATTCATAATTTATTACAGTTATAGATTTGTTGCTGCACGATTGTTTATTTTTTTTTTCTTTAGCAAAACGTGTCATATTTTTCATTGAACTCATCGTTACAGTGTGTTTCTTATTTATTTTAAACTTATATCCAGTCTACTTGTATAGATAGGGCCCAGAGTGTTCGAGTGGTCTAAAAGCGCTCACCGTTACGGATCACTGCCATCTGACCTCTGTCTGCATGAGTTCGAGTCTCTGGCATGGCTAACGTCGGTACGTAAGAAAGCCTGCCAGTAGCTTCTCGTAGGTCGGTGGTTATTCCCTGGGTTTTCCAGGTTTCTTCCTCCACCAAATATACTGGCCGCTATGTATGCTGAAAATGGCGTTAAACCCAACAACAACAACGACTTGCATAGATTTGTGTAAAATAGACAATTTTTTGAGCTGAAATGAACACGGACAATTATATGAAAACATATATCAATATGAACCTCTTGCGAAAGGATTGCTCGAACTTCATTGAAGATGAAGTCATAATTTGTGTGGCAATGGGGAACTTCACAGTTCATATAAAGCTATGCTAAGTTTTTTGTGTGGTGGAAGAAAACTTCAATAAGGTCTCATTAGGGTGAAGCTGTAAAAATACAATCTATTTCATTAAATTCTCTCTCTCTCTCTCTCTATATATATATATATATATATATATATATATATATATATATATATATATATATATATATATATATATATATATATATATATATATATATATATATATATATATATATATATATATATATATATATATATATATATATACATACATATATATATATATATATATATATATATATATATATATATATATATATATATATATATATATATATATATATATATATATATATATATTATGTGTGTGTATGTGTGTGTTTTCAAGTGCTTCTGTCTTGAGAGCAAGGTATCAAGAATATTGTAGGGGACGGTCAATATCAATTTCAGATAAATTATGGTTAGAGTGGTTACAACAGTCTCAAAATAAGTCCAATATTCATATACAAAACCTGTCTCAGTTTAGAGTGGCGGTGTCGACGATAACGCCATCAGGGTTAATTTTCTGTGTCAAAGATTGTGAAAGCCTTTCATATTCTGCTTTGGTTTCTGTATTCAGTCCAGGTGTTGCTGGATAATCACAATATGATTAAAGTTCTTACACTGATATGCAGGTAGTTTCCGTTTCTCCGACGTAACCAAAATGTCGTGTCGTCATAACACACTCACATATTGATTCCATTTTTGTTGTTGTTGTTGTTGTTGTTGTTGTTGTGTGAGTGTGTGGATGAGTGTGTGGGTACAATATATAATGATAATGCTGCTATAATATGGACAAGTCCGTCTTTTCTGTCTCTCTAGCGTTCCCCATTTTTTTTTATACAAGCAAACCCCAAATGCGCTAACTTTTTTTTATGTTATCCGGCCTTTATACATAATAGACTAGTTTCCTTGATGAGGTCGGTCAGATAAGTTTCGGAAAAGTGTTTTATACTTTCAATATGACTTCCTCGAAGCAATATATTCTGTATTTTGTTTGCTATTGGTTGTTTGGTCACATAGACGACCCCGTGTCTATAAATCTCCAATACCTCTGGCGTTCAGCACCCAGTTGTCACGTGCACCTAGCATAACAGGTAAGATACCTCTATAATTACTCTTCTCAACGTGTATTATACAATGCCCCCATCTGATATGTTCAAAAATTGTAAACTGTAGAAAAGATATTCGCACACATACACTTACATAAAACATACGGACAAAAGTGGGTATATAATAATGTTATGGTTTACAAATTCGAGTTTCCGGGACTACTTAAACATTGCTGAGGGTCTCGGCGGACCACTTTATAATCGCTCTCCGTGTTGATTGAACTTTAATCAAACTCTCGGACTACCATTGGTACGCATACCAGTTTGAGAACACTTGTTATAATATATTCAATATTAAAATAGAAGTGATATTAATTTACTAGATTTGGTTATATCTCATGCATATAATGTTTAAAGAAAAAAATGACTCTAGATTTGGGATTATCTTTTACGAATAATGTTAAGACAAACAGGCAACTAATTACGTGTCTCTCATGATGGAAAGTTTTGCATTATATAATGAGGTTTGGTTTGATTTAGATTGAAAATGTTTATCCTAACCATGTATTAGCTGTGGTTAAGACTGATATCATCATATCATCAATGCTACTATATCCATCTTCCTTTTTGACAATATAAGAATTCCGCATGGTTGTTGTTGTTGGTTTTAACGCCATTTTTCAGCACACGATAGGCTATTCATGGCGGCCAGAATTAATGGTGGAGGAAGAAACCTGGAAATCACCGCTTGGAAAATTGAGTCTAAAACACTAAGCATTTATTTCAGACACGCACACACAGGTGCTTCCTCGATAGAAACGATAGTTATGAGGACTCGACTGTGGGACAAGGCATATTTATTTATTCTTTATTAAGTGCAGTAGAACGTTCCGGTGGCTTAGTGATTAGAGCGTCCGTTTCGGGTGTAGAAGGTTGAGGGTTAGAACCCCGGCCGAGACATACTAAAGACTGATAATAATTGTACTAACAGCTGCCTCGCTAGGTGCTCAGCATGAAGAGTTTAGTGTTAGGACTTGTCTGTCTGGTTTCTTGATGATGTGACTGGGTGGGATACGATACTACTTGTTTGCGGCATGATGTCCCAATTCCCGACATTATTATAAACTGCCACACTGCAGACATCGTATGATTATGACTGATAAATTGTAAAGCTACGTTAAAAATCAAAATGACACACACACACACACACACACATAGGCACACACACATTAAATGTAGTAATTCTGAATCATGATATAGAACATTAAGCAGAATATATTACAAGGACTAGTGTAGGAGTTAATAGCCCTTATTGCTTCGTGCAGCAAAATCGATTCGAGTGCAACCTGGTGCAAAATCTACTGTTTAGTACTGTTAATAATGTAATAAACTTGCCTCCTCCTTCCCTTTCTGGTATTATATAATGATTAATTTAAACAATTACAAGTATTCTCCACTATTTTTATAGTGTCTCCAGTTACTATTACCAATTTTTAATGCGATTAGTGAGTGGTTCCTTATGTTGTAACTAATATATTATATATTTTATGTATTTCATTCTACCTACCCTGCTTTATTATTATTCTTATGGTACAATTTTAATAACGATTATCTTTAACACTAAAAGTTGTCTATCTTCTTCCTTTGTTGGTTTCTAATGTCTTCAGCCTTTCTTTTTGTTTCTAACCTCGTTCTTGTTATTTTTATTATTCAACAGCGCTTTTATCACACTTAGAAATTACGTACGCGTTATTAGCGTGTGCTGATCCGATTTTGTTTCATTTCTAACAACAAATTACGTTTAAATAAAGGAATGGTTCTTGCACATATTAAAATGTAAAACATACATTTGACTAGTAGTCTTTTAGAGCAGATTTATTGCTTTTTGAATTAATTTATATTTCCTGATGGGCATGTAGTAATTCTGCTAGATTTGTTTTTAAAAAATCGAAATTCATGTTTAAAATTTGTTGCCAGAAAGATTATAACAAAGTAGCGTTAGCATAAATGACGATGCGAAGGACGATTAAAATGAAAAATAAAAATGAGCGTTAGACTAAGACATTTTAATTGAAAGATTCAAGAACCTTAATTAAAATCTCTTTCTTTTCTTTTCAGTCATTTTAAAACGGTTTTACTTTGACAAATCACCTGATTTGTCACTCTGGATATAGGTGTCTATCCGTAAAAATGGGTATGTAGCAATTGCACACACAAACACACACACTTTTTAAGTGTCGGTATGAAGCAATTTCATATACCAATACTGTTGGAATATCAAATTGTAATCCGTTCATGGCAAATAAATTCACATAACTAAAATGATTATCGACATTAGGCTATTGCTTTAATAGTCTAGAAATGAATTTCTCCTCCTTAATCATTATTTACGTAAGAAAATACCGAAAAAACATGAATAATCTCCGTTTTCTAAATGAATTGAACATGGTACACAATTACACAATTCATCAAAATCTCTCTCTCTCTCTCTCTCTCTCTCTCTCTCTCTCTCTCTCTCTCTCTCTCTCTCTCTCTCTCTCTCTCTCTGTTGGTCTGTATGCACATCAGCTGTTACATCTATTCTTAATATATGCAGCAGTACAGAGTTATCCCGCCTCACACGTGAAATTTATCCTGAATCTAGGCCTGTTTTGATTTTTGACCTAGCGCGAGCACAACATAGACGTCCCAATTTCAACCATCAGTTGAACATTTTGTCATATCAATAATCAAGATAAACGTCAATGGTCAGGGCCGGCCTTCGGCCGATTGGACCGATTTAGCCCAATTGGGCCAAGCCCTCACAGGGGCCCAGCGCGCTAGTAAGTTTGAAAAATATGTCTGCAGACGGAAAGTAATCTTAAAGCGATGGAATTTTGTTTTTAAAGTTCAGTATCATATAAAGCTTGTTTAAAAGTTTATTTTTAAAAAAAACTGCTCAAAGAGCCCCCCCCCCTGCGTAAATCCAGGAAAACCTGCCAAAATGATCCAAAATGGACCCAACGTTTGCTAAGGCCGCTCATGTAATGTCAACAAATTTACGAACTAAAACGAGCAGTGATTCAAGTCATGTATTCCACAAATAGACAATTTCGCACTGATAGACCTAACTACATGTAGGGATTATTGATTCCATATTGAGTGGAAATAAATGTTGCGATAAATTTAAACTCATTTTCTTATTATCTTTGAAAGGTAAATCAATTCTGGATCAGAGATGATCGAAGACTAATGCATTATTTTTGTCTGATCGATTAATCTTATGGATAAATGTCAACTTTATGTTTTTTTTTATCTGTTCACATCTGTATAACTGCGAAAGTTATCAGCAGTACAAAATTAAGAGCACTCTAGTTTGTTGTTGTTGTTGTTGTTGTTGTTATTATTGTCTTGGGGCTTAACGTCATTGTTCAGTACACGATAGGCTATACATGGCGGCCAGTATTATTGGTGGAGGAAGAAACAGGGAAATCCGCGGAAAGAACCACCGACCCAAGAGAAGCTACTGGCAAGCTTTCTCACATATCCACATTTCGCCGAATCTTAAACTCGAACCCACGCAGACAGAGATGAGATGGCAGTGATCCATAACGGAGAGCGCTTTAGACCACTCGACCACTCGGGGCTCCTCATTCTGGTTTGAGGAGAGGACTGAAGAATACAATTTGATGGGGGACGATTATACAAAGGAAAATATGTGAATGGCCACATGGGCATCGCAGGATTTTTTGCGAGAATGGGAAGTCAGAATTTTTTCGGGGTGGGTAGGTGGTGAGTCAGTCATGGCCGGGTGAGTTATTATAAGAAGCAGACTGAAGCTAAAGATAATATTTATTAAGCAGTTTCAACAGATTCTTGTTTAATATTCTCAGCTTCATTTGCATGGTTAAACTTCTCGGAATATATATATATATATATATATATATATATATATATATATATATATATATATGTATATGTATATGTATATGTATATGTATATGTATGTGTGTGTGTGTATGTATGTATGTATGTATGTATGTATGTATGTATGTATGTATGTATGTATGTATGTATGTATGTATGTATGTATGTATGTATGTATGTATGTATGTATGTATGTGTGTGCATATGACTGCGTGCGTGTGTGTGATTTCTAGGGAGGTCCCGTGACCCTACTTGACCCATAATGCTGTGGGCGCCCATGAATGGTTATGAGTGCCTTCCACTCAGTGAAAGGCAGAAAAAAAAGGCTGTGGGAAAGACGTTAGGTAATTAATCCGAATATCAGAATACAAACCAACATGAAAGAGATCCAGTTGCTGTCTACAGAAGGTTGAGAGAGAGAGAGAGAGAGAGAGAGAGAGAGAGAGAGAGAGAGAGAGAGAGAGAGAGAGAGAGAGAGAGAGAGAGAGAGAGAGAGAGAGAGAGAGAGAGAGAACTGCTGCAAACTCACAATGGTTTGAACAAGTTGTAGGAATTAACAAACTGGGATATATAACATAGGGAAAGAAATTGACAAGCGCAAGTAACAGGAAGTACCTAATTGAAAATGTATGAGACAAATATATGGTATAACGGTACTAGTTGTACAACCCCAGGTGGGCTGAGCTTAAGGTGTAGGGAAGATTGCATTCAGAAATAAAAAACAAAACTAGCTGTGATTGTTATATTATGTAAGAGTTGTACTTTCTGTTAGGCTTTAAAAAAGGTTGATCCTCTTGGCAACATGTGAAATTATGTTAATTCATATCTAGGATCACATTTTGTATTTTTTAAGATTTTTAAAAAATGTGGTACACATGACTGAAAATGTGTCCTGTATAACTAGCTAACTCTTACTCCTGTCTAGTTCAAGCAGTGTTATCTCTCTTAAATCCAATTGAATACCTATTTTCGCTGTTATCAAATTAACAATTGTAACATTATTCTCTGTGACAGTGTGTGACATGCATGCTGAGGTAGGATAGAATGTATATCTATTTCGCAAAACATAAGCATTGCAGTCAATGGAAAAACAATTGGTACCGTGATACCATATTCCACTATCTGATTTCATGCAGATTTCTGGCCACATAAATATACATTCCACAAATCGCTATCCATGCGTCAGTGACAGACACAAAAGACTCTCAAATTACTCGAGCAACACGGAGCCCCCATCCTTCCCATCTTCCCTGAGAATTTATTACGCCATTATTCACTTGGCAATAAACAAACTTTAAAATGTACTGCATCAGACTACTATTTCAAGTTCCCAAACATGAAATATACAGGAGAATAGGTTTAACTACAACATATTCAATGGATACAATATCACCATACACAATATGTTTGATATCAACCTCTGGCAAAACAATGTAAAAATGAGATTCTTTTGTAGGTCAACGTTTTTTAGCAGGTGACTTCTAAACCAGGCCTGACCAAAAAAAATAAACATAGGAGATTATAGGAAGTCACCTTTACCGTCAGTAGAATAAGCGAACTATGGACAGTCACAACAATAATGAAATGTAATTAGGATGAAATTTGTCTAATTACCTTTTGTTCCTTCATTATATTGAGTGTTTTGGCTTGAGTTTGCAAGTTTGAAGCTTAATGCAAATACCCGTGTCGTCACTGTTCACAACACGAAATGTTTCAAGTTCAATGCTTGCATTTTCATAATTAAAATATATGTAACATTAAATATCAGCTATTTTGTGATTTTATTTTAATTATTAAATACGAAGCAAAACTATATTAATTAATATGCATGGAGTTTTAACGAAATTATGAGTCACTAAAAACATTTTTAGGCGTACATATGATAAACCAGCGAGCTGTGAAATGTACACTTCCTTCACATTGACAATTTAAGACTGTCAGTTTTTATCTCCCTTTAAATAATGTTGTTGGGTTGATTTTAACACCATTTTCAACACACGACACAAACTTTGCATGGAGATCAGTATAACTGGCACAGGAAGAACCCGGGAAGTCCTGGTGAGAACAACCATCAACGTGAAGCTACTGGCAAGATTTCTTACATATCCACTTTTGAAATGTAAAGATACATGTAAATTGTGTGTAGCATACCAAAATAGATGTACAGTATGTACCCTCTTTTCGTTGCATAACTAAGATAGAGTAATGCTCTCTCTCTCTCTCTCTCTCTCTCTCTCTCTCGTACACACACATACATACATACGTACATATATATGAGCTATACTGTACTATTACAATCTAGCTCTTTAATAGGGTGTAAAGACCCCAGATTGGAATATTTTTGGCCCTAATCTATATCGGTGCTCGTTTTCAGTACTATTTTGACCTGGCGATCCCTTTGTACATTTTCTCACCAATAAGCCTACTACAGTATTTGCTCGATATTTTTCCTTCTTTCAATATCGCATTCATTCCTCCATCAATCTATCCATCCATACATGATTCCATGTACATTCTTCAGACCTATATCGGTAGCTTTATTAAACACAAAGCAGGCGAGCTTGATGCCATGTCAACAAAGATACGTAAGGAAAGCACGCTTTTAAGATGTTCTTTATGCAGTGAATGTTGCTGTCTTGAATATTAATTGCCAATAATATATACGATTTGTACAATTAGCCAAGAAACGAATGGATGGAAAATTCGTACAGCATATATCACATTTTCATCTTAACCTTTATTACATATAAAGAGTTAATATTTTCGTTTCAGCAGATGAGGATTCTGACTCGGACTTCGAGGAATATTCCTCGATGGAACAACCGCCTCTGATAAAGCAATTGAAGACCATTCTAGCTGAGTACCCGGATGATGGACAAATCATAAAAGTAGCCACTACTCCTCTCTCTCCTTCTCCCGATATTTAACTGAATCATCTCAGGTTCAGTTTATTTATAATTAATTTGAACACAAACCAGTTTATATAATTATTAGTTATGATTGCAAGGACTACTTCAAATAATAATAATAATAATAATAATAATAATAATAATAATAATAATAATAATAATAATAATAATAATAATAATAATAGTGAATGTGAAAGTGTTTTTATCCAGGTAGTTGAACTAGTCTTTCTTAATGTTCCTTGCCATTAAATTTTTCATCAGACTTTGTCTCAGGACCCATGATAATCGGAATAGCGACTTCTTTGCCTTTAGGGAATATGAGTTTATTGCTAAGAAATAATCTAGCTGTGGATAGGGTTGTGGTTAATGATGATGATCGATAGCTGCCATATGTCCTGTTTCTTCCGTATTTTACCCGTATTTTGGACAAGAATACGGGTGTGCATGTATTTTGCAAGAAATACGCTTTATAAGTTTAAAACAATTTCATTGCAATTTTCAGTTTAGAACGGGACCTCGGTTTCATTCTGACAGAAATGTATCGCATGTATATAGGAATAAAGTTCTACAGTGTGATTGGTTCATTCTAAATCAGTGATAAATGCATCACTGTATCTCATCCTCGTAATATTCAGCTTCAAATCATGTTGAATAGGAGAGCATAACATTCAGAATTTTCTCCAGGAAAGACAAGAAAATAGAACTGGAAGGACAATTGTACCGTCCTGTTTAGATTTGTGAAACCGTCTAGTAAAAGAGAAAACTTTACGTGATTTCGCTATTGGGCATGGAAATGCCCATGAAATACAAGAGCACAAAAAAGCTAATAAACACCAGCTTGCTGTTTTATTATACACAATTAGACCTAAACTTACGACATATAAAAAACCCAGAGATGACCTTGATATAATTCGTTTTATTAAATTTCTGTTAGAAATGACACGTGCTCGACGCGAGCTTGATGCTAAGAAAAAACAACAATCTGAAGGAAAACAATCATAAAGAGTGACAAAAATACATTAGATTACCCTTATGATCCTTTGACATAGGACAATGTCTATCATACTATATAAGAGAGAAGGTAAGTAGCTTCCAAATACTTCGCTCCACCTATTATCCTTGATTTTCTTCTGTTATTTCTGTCTTTAAAGGCACAGGACCATACTATATGGCCTGTTTTACTCCTGAGATATGTTTATGTTCATCAAGCCACCAATGATTTTTCTGTGTTGCACCAAACTGACGTTACGGGCCCCGAAACTTGCGAATTTCGCGAATTTTGCCTGCTGGGAAAACGTTGAGGTCAGGTGACAGTTTGTGAAAACAACTACATATACCATGTTTTTGACTCTACTATACATCCTTCCCTTCTAATTAATTTCAGAACAGTAGTAGATGCAAAAATAAGATTTTACTTACCATTAACTTGATTCAACTTTAAGAATCCTGCTCCATGGAAGAATTAGACATCGTCTTTTTCAATACACAAACATTGCATGAAGCTGACTCTCATTTTTAAAACATGTACACTATGCGGCACACACGTCAACGGCGAAATATGATTCGATCAAAAGTTTATATTTTAATGTATACCATCATTAACTTAACACATTCGAATAATTTCTGACATGACGCGATTATGATAATTACTATTGTTTGCAGGAGTACAAATAGTGGAATTATTTTCTGATGCATGGATGTTATTTAAGTATAACATTTTTGATCCATTCATAGTTTGCCGTTGAAGTGTGTGCCGCATAGTGTACACGTTGCTTGTATGCGATGTATGTGTAGTGAAGAGGACAATGTCTAATTCTTCCATGGAACAGGCAAAAGTCGCAAAATTCGTACGTTTTGGAGCCGTAACTTCCGTTTGGTGCAACGAAGGAAAATCAATGATTGCTTGATTAATATAGACATATCTCAGGAGTAAAATAAGCCAGGGAGTATGGTCGCGTGCCTTTAAAGACGGAAATAGCAGAAGAAAATCGAAGATCATGGGTGGAACGAAGTATTTGGAAGCTACTTACATTCTCTCTTGTATAGTATGATAGACAGTGTCCTATGTCAGAACTAGTCATGGGGGTAAGCTGAGGTGATTTTGTCACTCTTTATTGATTATTTTCCTTCTGATTATTGTTGTTTTTTTCTCAACATCAAGCTCGCGTTGAGCACCTGTGTTAGAAATGAACCTTCATCTTACAATGGTTTACTCATGTGAATAAACGAAAACAGTTCATTAATAAAATCACACGGAATTCAAATCATCGGTGAAGGATGGGACATTGGAATAGATGATTAAAAAAAATGTTGTGTGGAAAAGTCTCATATAAATAGCCAGTTCTTGAACGCCCGAATGGAACAGCGTGCCCATTCAGAAGATGCAAGAGTGCAACACATCCATCTTTGATATTATATAATTAAGGAAGGTACTGTCTTACATTATGGATAGTAGTAGATGTGTAAAATGTTACTTATGAATTAATATTTTTCAAATCGGTATTTGTTTCTGAAAATCGGTATTTTTGACATACGCAGTCAAAAATTTTGTCATAAGCAGTCACTATAGTCAATAGTTTTGTCAAAAGCAGTCAGTATAGTCAGTAATTTTGCCATAAGCAGTAAGTATAGTCAGTATTTTTGTCGTAAGCAGTCAGTATAGTCAGTAGTTTTGTCATAAGCAGTCAGTATAGTCAGTAGTTTTGTCATAAGCAGTCAGTATAGTCAGTAGTTTTGTCATAAGCAGTCAGTATAGTCAGTAGTTTTGTCATAGGCAGTCAGTATAGACAGTAGGTTTGTCATAAGCAGTCAGTATAGTCAGTATTTTGTCGTAAGCAGTCAGTATAGTCAGTAGTTTTGTCATAAGCAGTAAGTATAGTTAGTATTTTTGTCACAAGCAGTTAGTATTTTTGTACCCCAGTGTTGTCACCTATAACCGTTAATCTACTTGTAACTGGCAAGTCTTGTTTACAGCAGAAATTTGATTCTGTTGATATTGAAATCCTAGATTTATATCATGCTTGTACAGTTATGACAGGTATAAAAAAAGAATTTCTGAAAGTAATACTGATTGGGATATTACTCCTTTGTGCTAATGTCATTTCTGTTTCTCTTTATTTTAATCATAATGCTAAAAGACAATCAATCTTTGTCGAACAAGAACAAGATCCTGCGATTTCCTATTTGTTCCAAAGGGCTATTAGCGAGACTAAAGTAACACAAATACCAGTTTGATATTTTGGGATAAATGATGAATTGTAGTCGGGCTGTAGTGAAATGCTTTCAACCAATCTTCGGATTTAAAAGATATTGAGCAATCTTGACCAGAAACCTTCACATCAGCAGCTACAAGAAAAGAATGAACTAAAACAGCTAGTATGTGAATATATGCACCCGTTGTCAGGCTTTACAATAAGAACAAATAAAATCTACCATGATGCTGGCATTGTAGATTTTGCACCTGTGAATCATCTGAAGTAGGAATATTTGAGAAAAGAAAATCACTATTTGCTGGAGGTTGATTTAATAGAACCAATCAATAAGTGACAGGAGTTCACAATGTATTCTTGTATCGAAACAAGAAAATACTTTCCGTACGTAAACTGACTACAGAAAAGTGAATACTGTCACAAAAGATTAATTTCCAGTTCTAAGAATTGATGACTGGATTGAAATACTGGAAATGCAAAATATATCAACAAGTTTGATCTTTTGAAAAGATCCTGGCAGAAAGCAGAAGGAATTTCGGCATGTGTAACTCCAGATAAACTTTATAACTTGAGTTTTACGAAACTTGTGAGTTTGCGTTCTTTCTTATTACTTGCTTTAAGACTTTAGATTCGTATCATCATAATCACGATATTTTAAATTTTTGCGTAATTTGAAATGAATAATGTTTCATTACTCTAATCGCGTACTAGTTGCTTATATCATAAATATTCCGTAATTCCAATATTTTCAATACATAAAGTAATGCATATGACATTAGAAATTCTTGGGATTACGTCCGTTTTTTAACTACGTCATTGTCAGTTGGGACATTCTATTTTCGTGGTTCATTTATCTCTCTCTCTCCTTATATATATATATATTTATATATATATATATATATATATATATCTATATATATATATATATATATATATATATATATATATATATATATATATATATATATATATATATGACGATTAACGAATGCAACTTTCAGGAACTGCTTCAGAACGCTGAGGATGCTGGAGCAAGTGAGGTCAAGATCCTCTATGATGACAGATGTATCAACAAACAAGAGGATAACAGGAACAGCATTCGGAAGTTTCTTAGGGTCTGTTTGAGAAATTCTAAAATACATCCTAGCTGATATTTCTATCGTTATACAATAATGGAATCTGAATACTTTTGATTGCCTCTGTAGCTTCCTTATCTCACACAAGGTGTTAAAAACATGTTTCCATGTTGCATGAGACAGAACTCAAACAGGTAACGTATTCTTATTTGTGCTTGAAGTATCGAAATTACGTAACACAAAAAGAGAACGTATTCAGAACTAAATACGACAGAATGCTCATTTCATTGAGTCATGTGAGCCATTATCGATTTACGCAGATATACACTAATTCGCTAAAGAAAATGTTTGTTGTTAATTATAAACTTGATAACTTTGATGGGGACTGGCATAGTGGAGAGTTTGCCTATTTCTTTTCTTCCTGTTTTAATTCTTCTTTGTTATAACAGCAATGGCAAGATCAGCATGAGCAGCGAAAATCAGCAACAATTGCAATACTACTACTACTACTACTACTACTACTATTATTATTATCATTATTAATATTATTATTATTATTATTATTATTATTATTATTATTATTATTATTATTATTATTATTATTATTATAATTTTTTATTATTATTATTATTATTATTATTATGATGATGATGATGATGATGATTATTATTATTATTATTATTATTATTATTATTATTATTATTATTATTATTATTATTATTATTATTCAGGGACCTGCTCTTTGCTTTTTTAACGACGCTACCTTCACGGAATCAGACTGGAGAGGAATTAAGATGATATACAGCAGTGTCAAGGAGGATGATCCACTCAAAGTAGGACGATTTGGATTGGGGTTCAAGTCTGTTTTCCACATCACAGGTAATGCGATTTTTCAGCATAAGTTAAAAATCATAGCTAAATAGCACAATTCGATAAGTTTCTAACTCATTTTGTCCTCCGTCCTTCTGTTTCCTTCTAAAAAAAATTGGATCTCCCTAACGTAGTGTTTACGATACAATGGGAAAAACTCTTTATCTGATATGCATAAGGAATACCAGGCTGGGAGACAAACATATGCAAGCATGTCTTTATAAAGGCGTATAACGATATACGCTCGCTTTTTTCTTTGAAACAGAGGCATTTACCACTCCCGTGCTTTTGTTATTGTTGTTTTTGTTACGTCAGAGGCACACAGAGATTGCTTGTATATTCTTCCCGTACGTACGCTTGTACGTAATGTATGTTCCTCAATTCGTATGTGTGAAACGACTTCTGTATCTTCATAAAGACTGTCTTGAAATTTTTATGACTTTATTGGCATGGGGTAAAGATTTGCTTATCGTATAGGTATCATGTTTTGAAACGTGTTTCCAGAGTTATGCCCCTTCGTGATGTCAGCGGTGTATACCAAGTGACACATTTTACGAACGCAACTAGCTCTACAACTTTTGATGACATATCAGACCTTATTTAAATGCAATTAGCATAATCCATATCGTTCTGTAATTATCCTCTGACGTATTTTGTCCTTGTTGTTTGGTTTGAGTTTTTCGAATATTTATTTTGTGTACAACAGTTAGTACAGACTGATAAATTGCATTGAAACTTATAGATTCTGATAAACTGCATTGAAACTTGCCTAGATATTATTGACCTGAGGCCAAAATGTACATATATTTCTTTGTATCTTGCTGTGATGTTAGCTTTGTCAGAGTTAAGTTTTGTCTTAGTAGAATGGTAATGTTGTCTATAATATTGCTTTTGTGTGTAACAAATCAGAGTTTTTCATTACTTGTTCTCAACTTGGCAAATATTATTGGCAATGTAGAAGGTATATCATATATAATGATTCCCCGACCCCTGCAACTAGTTCCTGATCATTATATGAAATGCAGAGAATCATGGAAGATATTGTTGAACTTGGCATGATTTATTGATGCGAGGATTTCATGTACACTTTGTTCCGTTGTCTTGTTCCGATGCGTTTACTTTTTAAGTTATTTCCCTTTTGATTGTTAAAGTCATATTATAATCGATAGTTTTGTGTGTTTAGGTAGTCACACATATGTTTTTGAATTTCCCTAAGGCGTGGACAAAAATTACTGATATCAGGAAAACAAATTCTTCTTTCACTTTCTGATGATTCATATATAATGACCCCGATTCCTTTTATTATTCGAAGTGTTTGACTGTGCTTAAAAATCAAGCGGTTTATGAAAACAGTATATACGTCATATAGGTGTTAGTCTTGGAGTATATAAATGATGTGTCAATAACAATACCATCTATTCTGGGTAATGATGATTCTAAGCATCTTTGAAAGTAGGTATATGATTATTTTTATCAATAGTGAGTGACTGTTAGATTTTGCAGTCTTTTGAATATTAGTCCCTTACCATTGCTGAAAACATTTGTTCCCAAAATGACTAATAACTATCATATATATATATATATATATATATATATATATATATATATATATATATATATATATATATATATATATATATAAGTAGATACTTTCCTTAAAGATGACATTGAACAAATTAGGAAAATGAATAATTTCATTACGTTTTCGAGCTTTATAAGACTATAAGTTTTCCATCTTATCCGACTATCTGTACATCTGGCTTTCAACGCTATACCGTTAGTTATCAATAACATATCTGGACCAAACTTTGTTGATAGCTTGCAATGTGTTGGAAAAATATATTTGTTAGGAGTCTATAAGGTCAGATGTGAAGGTCAGTTTAATTCTATCAAATATGCTTTTACACAATAACTACTAAGTTGGACTTAATTTCAACTTTAGAGTTGGATTGAATCCATTCACTCACGTGTTTGGGAAATAAACGTATTAAAGACACCCAAGAAGTGTGGAGCTTAAAGGTCATCAGATTTTAACGTCAGGACATCCAAGTAAGGAAAGGCTGATTTTTAGTTTCATATGGTACAAGAAAAGATCCCATTTAAGGTAAGAAAAAGAACAAAACACCCAGGCTTACTGTCAGTGTTTCACATTTCAGAGGAGAAAATGGCACTTAGAATTAAAGAGGGTTGTTAATATAGGACAAACATATGTTGAATGCGGACGATCAGAAATAGAGGTCACCATTGTCCAGTTACAGATACAATTCAAATCTCTTGATAGCATGGTTTAATGTTCGAGATCGAAGTAACTGTGATTCATCAGTCAGTGTTGATAAAGTCAGCTATTTCTGCTAGTACCAACGTACAGTCTCACTGAATACACGGTGGCGTAGTTGGTACTGTTGGATACACTCTTGTACTAAAGTTATGTATGCCTCGTTCCAGATCATCCAGTCGTGTTGAGTGGTGATAGAATTCTCTTTATGGATCCCCACAGAAAGGCCGACCACGTATGTCTAACAGTTCAGCTGACCAAGTTGCAGACATGGAGGAAGTTGGATATACAAGATTTTTTCCTGGCCCTTAATGGAACATTTGGTGTTTCCAGTGAGATTCTAAGGACTGGTAGATACGATGGAACTTTATTTTGGTTTCCTTTGAGATGTGATACTTCCAATCTGTCCGATGCAGTATACAATAAAGAAAAAGTGATGGATCTTTATACGTCATTTCGAACTGAAGCCTCAAGCATTTTGGTCTTCTTGAAACATTTGACGAAAGTGTCTTTGCATGAGAAGAAGAGTGATGCAGACATAATCAATTTGCTGTTTACTGTAGAAGTCGTGAAAAATGTAGACGAAGTTAGAGATTTCAGGAAAGCTTTTCTTAAGGAAATCATAAATTTAAATAGGTCTATCCCACAAAACTCAATTGACTGTAGATATAACCTGTCCTTCTGTACAAAATCTTTTGATGGAGACAATGTGGTGGAGGAAATGAATAATGACTGGAAGGTGATTAATTATTACAAGGGAGGAAGTATGTCTGAAGAACTTCGGGCACTTATTCAGGATGATTCTCTTGGATACATGCCTCTTGTTGGTGTGGCTGCCCCTATGGGTCAAAATTGTGCAGAGTTTAAAGGTCATGTATATTGCTTCCTGCCATTGCCACAGAAAACTCAAAGTATAACTGGACTGCCGGTGCATGTAAACGGATATTTTGCCTTGAGCCAGAACAGACGCCACATTAAATGGCCTTCAGCTGAACAAGATATGATGCACCTACACAGGGACAAATCATTGTTGTGGAATGAAAAGCTGCTGAAAGAGGTACTGCCGGAGGCATATGAAATTCTTTTGATAGAGATGATTAACCATGCTGTGAAAAAGGGAAATCCAGATGACGTTGTTCAGTGTGTATATGCAACTATTCCAAGAGTCGATAAGGTTGTCGATGAATGGAAAGCCATACTTCCTAATCTTTTCGGGAGAATAATTTCGAGACCCACTTTAATGTCTGTCAGCAAATCTGGAGAGAAGAGTTGGATTAGCTGCTCTGAAGCTTTCTTTGCCACATTTCGTAATTACGCTAACTTACCACTGACGGTGAAGTCTACCCTGGTGAAAGTTTTACAAATGTATGACAAACGATATGTGAATGTCCCATTGCAAGTTTTTGAGTCATTCTCAAAATTAAACAATTCTCTAAAGGATATGAATTCTAAATGTTTTGCTGCCATGTTGAAACATGATTCACGGTATAAGTCCCTATCAAGTCAGGAAAAACTAAATATTCTCGAGTTCCTTACACAGGACTGTCCCTATAATATTTTAGAAGGTTTAGAACTACTGCCCATGCAAGATGGATCCTTCCTTAATTTTGTTTCTAGGCAGAGAACATCGGATCAGGTGTTCCTTTGCAGTGAGGAGGAAATAGAACTCTTCCCAGGGTTAGACAAAAAGTTTGTCTGCCAATCACATCAAAATCAATGGCTCCAGAAGCACACACGTTCTATGGTCAAAAAAGGTAAGGATACAATTTTTGTTTAATACATATTTTCAATTTCGTTGTCTCATTAGAAGATATTAGGAATTACAATCAGTATTAAAGGATAAACAGCTTTAAAAAGTTCACTATTGTCAATAGTCCATTCGAAATTAATATTCGATTCATAACATACTGGTGCTATGCATAAGCAAGTACCCAGCTTGATCGAAAATAAAGAACAACAACTATTCATATTATATGACCACATATTCCATTATAATAATTTACATTGTTGAATATGACTCAATTAACATTTCTTGTAATCATCGTTGAACTTCCGTAGTTTAAGTCTTAAAAAGATGGCGATCTCATCCGTACACCGTCAGTTTTAAAACACTGGGCATATGGTATTGATATCATAAAAATTTGAAACCTTGGTTGTTTTCAATTAATATTGATGTTTAATAATTTATAGCAGTTACAGGTTTTTGAAAATTACAAAGCCGTCCCATATTGATTTTGATTTTATTAGATATGCACATTAATGGCATTAGTGAAAATTATTTTGCAGATAAACGAATATTGTAATAATCTTTTATATACATGTTATTGGAGAATATAATATTTATATTTTACTGATTCATATAAGTTGATGGAGAGAGAGAGAGAAAGAGAGAGAGAGAGAGAGAGAGAGAGAGAGAGAGAGAGAGAGAGAGAGAGAGAGAGAGAGAGAGAGAGAGAGAGAGAGAGAGAGAGAGAGAGAGAGAGAGAGAGAGAGAGAGAGAGAGAGAGCACTTCATCCGGAAGAAAAGAATGTTCGTCTTTGCTTGTGCTTTATTATATATGAGATTTATGGGATATTTTAAGAAACCGTTGGCCAATTACTAAAATAATGATTTAAAATATTCATTGAAATTTTGAAACTCGAAAAGCTATATTGTTATTTATTTTGCAATGGTACGATAGTTTTGTCAATGAAAGCAACTTTTCTTTAGATATCTCAGTTCATAAATGCGATTCTAAAGTTATTAAGCTATCCGTGATGTAAGACCTCATACCTTCGTTTTATTTCAAGGATTATACCAGATACTTGCCATGGAGGCTGCAACATTTAGGGCTATGTTGGAGAAAACAGTTCAAGAGCACATTGGTTCCACCTATCCGAGAACAGTAAAGGCATTTTCTGTTTTGACTGGCAGCTGGATCCAAAAGGTATGGGAGTATATTTTCTCCAACAAATATGATGTTAACCTCTTTCAACATATGCCACTGATTCCTTTGTTACAATCTGGATCCTGGTCTAATATTCAAGAAAT
Source organism: Potamilus streckersoni (assembly GCA_016746295.1). Taxonomy (NCBI): domain Eukaryota; kingdom Metazoa; phylum Mollusca; class Bivalvia; order Unionida; family Unionidae; genus Potamilus; species Potamilus streckersoni. Next base: position 1,205,805 of record JAEAOA010002072.1, read on the forward strand.
GGAATTGTACCAACTTACAGACTTACTGATTGTGAAACAGATACAGAACGTGCGAAGCCTTCATGAAGGAGTCTACAAATGCTTGGAACATTTATCCATCAAAGTACTTCCCTCCCTACCCGAGTGGCTTCAGAGGTCGCAGATATTACAGTATATCCATTATTCCACACTTGATGGAGTAATTCAACTTTTAGACAAATTGTATCTTTTTCCTGACAGGGAAAAACTCATTTTTGAATTCAATAGGTCTTGTGAAAAGGACTCAAGGAATGAATTTGTCTGTTTTCTGGCGGGTTGTACATCATGGACTTCAAATAGCAAAAACTTTGTTAGGGGTCTCAAGCTATTTATGGAGAGTGGGTCAGTTGATAGGGAAGTGTCTGTTCAAGAGAATGCAAACGTCACCAAAGTTGTGGACTTTCCAGTAAAGTTCCCTAAACCCGTAATTACTGGAAATTATGACGATTTCCGTTTATGTTGCGCACTCGGAGCAGCAGAGTTGGATAAAAAAAGCTTGATCGCTGAGACTTTACGAATGATGCAAGGCTCATCCTACAGTTTTTCCGAGAAAAGAAAATTTATGCAATACTTTATACAGTGTATAGGAGAGTTTGAACACGCCAGAAATGTTCTGAATTTAGCAAGTAGAGTTTCTTTTCTCGAATCAAACATCACACATGCTGTTTGCACACCGGCCAAGCTCTTTGATCCATTGGATTCTCGGTTGCGTAAACTCTTTAAAGGCGAAGACCGCTTTCCATCGAAAAACTGTTTTCAAACAAATACAGACATTGAGGCCTTAAAGAAACTCGGTTTAAAGACATACATTAATCTGACAGCCACGGATTTGTATGAAACAGCTAGGCTTATCGAAAACCTGTGTGAGAAAGAAAAAGAGAGACATGTAATATATAGTAAAGCACATCGGCTTCTGGCGGTTTTAGAGGAGAAACCTGCTTTCCTAAATGCTAATGTGCATGAGCATTCCCTAAAGAAATTGCTAATGGAAATGAGGTGTATTCCACATGCCGAAACGAAAAACAGACACTTTCCAAGTGTACTGCCATGGTTCCAACAACAACATGTGCTGAGTAAACCTTCTGAATTACGACTTCTAAAATTTTCTGGACTTGTTGGCTCAACAATGCCGTTGATTGACAGCCAGAGCAAAGATTTGGCAAAAGAATTTGGTTGGAACCAAGATCCGCCCAGTGACAAAGTTGTAGAACAATTGGGACTGTTGATAGAAATGTACGACAATAGTTACAAGCCAGAGTTCATGCCGATCATAAACAAAATTTATCAGAAGCTCACAACATATAGCTTACACACTTTATTGGCTGATTCGAACTTTGTGACCATTCTTCAAAATGGCTGTATTTGGCGAGGAGACGGATTTTGTCATCCACGAGAGATTTATCTTGAATCAAAAAGAAATGACCTGGACCTTACTCCATATTTGTACAAACTTCCAGAGGAGTTTAAAGGTCTTCAGGCTTTCTTTTTGAATCTAGGTTGCAGCAAAGAACAGAATGTTGATGTTCTTCTAAGGACACAGATCTTAATCAAACAAAAGCATGAATTGTTGCAACGTTCATGTGATGACGTAAAGAGAGATATATCAATATTAATCAGCATTCTCAACAGGCTGAAACAGGAAAAAAGCAGAATGAAAGAGCGTATGCACGAGATTCTGTTCCCTATTCACTGTACGGAGGAGTCAACATTAGTTCTGAAAACAGGACCAGAATGCACTTATTGCAATGCACAGTGGCTTCGGGATATGACGTCTGAAGAAGAAGAAGATATTTATTATGTTCACGAAGACGTGTCAAATATGACTGCTGAAGAATTGGGTGTCAAATCTCTTACACAACAACTTCTTTCAGATACCGAGGAACTTGCCATGGAGGAATGGGGTCAGGATGAACCACTCACAACGAGATTGCATCGTATTATAAAGGAGGGATATCAAGACGGTTTTTCGGTTCCCAAAGAGATAGTACAGAATGCGGATGATGCAGGCGCAAAGTGCGTATATTTTCTTTATGATGAAAGAGAAAATGACGATGCTAAGACAAACCTTTTGGATGAAGGTATGGCAAATTGTCAAGGGCCGGCTATATGGGCATTCAACGATGCACAGTTCCAAATAGAAGACTTTAAGAACATCACAAAGTTAAATGCAGCGACAAAAAAGGACCAGCTTGAAAAGATTGGAAAGTTTGGTTTAGGATTTTGTTCAGTTTATAATCTCACTGACGTTCCGAGTTTCATCAGTGGTAGCAACATTGTCATTTTTGATCCACACAAATATCACCTTGGAAAAGCCTTACCCGGATCTAGTCCTGGTATGAAAATTGACTTTGCAAAGATGAAAAATCGAAAAATGATGAAACGGCTAAAAAATCAATTCAAGCCCTTCCAAAATGTCTTCGGATGTGATATATCCTGTAGTTTTCAGGGCACTCTTTTTCGCTTCCCGCTTCGAACAACTTTCCAAGCTCAAAGTAGTAAAATATGTGACCAGTACTATTCAAAGGAAGAATGTTTAGACCTTTTGCATATAACATCAAAGCCGCTGGGAATTTGATGTTGTTTACTCAACATATCCAGGAGATAAAAATATTCCATCTACCTGCACACATTAATAATCCCAAAGAAGCTAAAGCAATATTTTCCATGACCAAGGAAACGTTTAAAGGGCAACCACAATATACACTTAAAGAAACTATACTGTCACTAGCATCAAGACTGAAATCTGATAATGTGTTGAGGTCTCATCCACTGAGAAGGTTGCAAACAATTACAATCTCTGAGAAATTAGAGGATTATGCCGGATCTATTCTCCCTCAGCTGAAACACGATGCTGGTTTATCAGTAAGTGCGTCTTGGCTTATTTCTTGGGCTACTGGAACGAATCAGTCACTTGCAAAACCATTTAGAAACATTATAGGGGCTCTTCCTCTCAGTGCCGTTGCTGTGCCATTTGAAATGCAAGCCAATCGATTACGTCCAATGCTACTGAAGGATTTGCCATTAGGATTTTACAAAAGTGGTCATTTGTTCTGATTTTTGCCTCTTCCTATCTCTTGCAGCTTACCAGTACACATCAATGGATGTTTTTCAGTGACATCAGATCGTCGGCAACTGATGGTATCGACTGAAGATGACAAGAAGGTTCAATGCAGTAGCTGGAATAAGGCTTTGATTCAAGATGCGTTAGTTAATGCATACATCTATCTGCTTGAAGGAATTAGAGATAATGGTCCTTCCACGGAGTATGAATATTATTCCTTGTGGCCTTTGGAATGTTCTGAAACTGAACTTCCTATCAAACAACATTTCGTGACGAAGTTAGTACAATTTAAATCAAGATTATTCCACCGCGACTTACATTGGCAGAACTTCAAAAAATCTATATTTTTGGATCCAAGTCTCCGAAACGACAGTAATATAGGAGAAATAGCATTTGAAACATTGCTTGCCTTTTATTCTGGAGGGAGCTCTGTCGTCATGGAATTGCCCTATCATGTGATGACAAATCTTGAAGCCTATTACCCAGTTGAGATGAAGAATAAAATTGTGTCCAAAGAACAATTTTTCATAAATGTCTTTCTCCCTAATATTGAGAACATGTTTTGGAGAAAGTCAGAGAGAAATATTAACAACAGAGACAAACTTGTTATTTCTGCATTAGAGTTTGAAAACAAAGCAGTGAGGGCGGCACTTTCCAGTACAAAATGCATTCCGTCGGAACCCAATGGTGATCTGAAACGTCCCACAGAACTGGTTAGTCCACTTGGCAATCTAAGTGATTTGTTTAGTTATGATGATGGGGTATTCCCGCGTGGGCAAAACACTTTCAGATTAGGCAATATCATTCCATATCTCGTAGGTTTAGGCATGATGGACAATTATCTCCCATTAAATTGCCTTGAAGAAAGGTGCCAATCAGTCGTAAAGTTGAACCAGACTTGCGGACAATGCGCGATAGAACGTTGCTCTAAGATATTGAAGTACCTGAACAGTGCCTACGTTTTTCACGGGAAGCTTCAGAGAAACCCGAATGAACTTCAAAAGCTTCAAAATATCACATTTTTTCCCGTTCTTAAAAAACCGCTTCGATGGCACTTTTCCTGGAAGGGAAATGTAGATAAACATGCAAGCAAGAAAACTTGTCAAAGTGGTCATCCCTCTAATGCAATCAGGCTAGCTTCACCTGCAAACCTCTTCGTTCAAGGCACTGAAACACTGGTGGGTTGTGTTAAGCTTATCTTAGATGAAACGTCTATTTCAGCCACAGGGTTGAGTATCAGATCACTTGATGTATACAAATGTTTAGGATTGCAAGGATCAAGCAAAAGCGATGTTCCGTACAAAATAGTATTTAGTCAGTTAAGGACTGTTGTACAAGAATATAAAGAGAAAGAATCGAAAGATACAGCAATCAATTGTCAAGTTATTGTTCATGACATATATTCATTTCTAGATATAAAGTGTGCAAATTCAGAGGACATTAGCAATGAATGTTTTCAGGAGTTTTCAAAAGACAACACCATCTTAGTTGGGGACCAAATAATGGATGCTTCAAGAATTGTCTTTCATTTAAAACATAACTGCTCGCCGGTTCTTCTCGGTCTTGAGAATACAGACTTGGCAAAATACAAACATTTATGGAAAGCAATAGGAATTAAAGAGCATGCAGACGTTGAAGATATCGCGAAAGTCCTCGGAGAAAAAAAGAGGCAATTGGGATCAATACCATTATCAATTAAGGATATCGACCTTATTCATGGACTTCTATCCGCACTAAAAGATGCAATGGATGATAAAGTTATTAAATACGAAGACGTTGATAAATCCCTCTTAGTTAACATAGTAGCTCCAGATTCAGACGGAATATTAAGACAAACAAGCTCTTTGTGTCTTGATGACAGTGAATTTGAGATTGGTCCAGATACCAAAATAGTGAATGATAAAATTTCTCCAAGTCTTGCTCTTGCATTGGGCGTAACAACAAGGAGAAGAAAATGCATTGATGACTTTACTTGTCTCATCCCAGTTGGCCAGCAGGAAAAATTAGTCACCCGACTTAGAGGAATTCTGTCTGCGTATCCATGTGACGATGGAATAATGAAGGAGTTGCTTCAAAATGCTGACGATGCACAGGCGTCTGAGATACATTTTATTAAGGACTTCCGAAAGCATGGTTGTGGGACGATATTTGATCAAAAGTATGCACCACTACAAGGTCCAGCTCTCTGTGTTTTTAACAGTAGCGCCTTTACACAGGCAGACTTACAGGGTATACATCATCTGGGCATCGGAAGCAAGCGCGACGACCCATTGAAAACGGGCCAGTATGGAGTTGGATTCAATGCTGTATACCACTTAACAGATGCCCCATCCTTTCTCACAAAGGGTCCTGATTTAGAAAATGGGGAAATGTTGTGCGTATTTGACCCTACATGTCAATATTTACCGAAAGTTGACGAACATAACCCTGGTTTGCAGTGCGTGGTCAGCAAAATAAGAACAAATTATTCAGATGTATTAAGCGGATACTTAGAGGAAAATGTATTTAATGCAAACGTGGGAACAATGTTTCGTTTCCCACTAAGGACGAAGATATCTCCAGAGACCATACAGATATCATCCAAGCAAGTGAATGAAGAAGACATCAATAATATATTAGAGAAGTTCTGTACTGAAAACTTTGAAGCACTTCTTTTTGTGAAACACGTCTCGAAGATAATTGTGTCAAATATTTCCTCAGGGGAACTGGTAGAAGAATTCAGAGTGGAAGTAACAATTTCAGAGGAGGACAAGAGGAAGAGAGACGAGTTTTTTCAGGTTGTCCGAGACGTTTCAGATCAATACAAGCAAGACAGCTCATGTATTAATGAACTTTCTTCCAAGGAAGTTGGCTACACAGTCACATTGACGGATGGAAAAAGGAGATCTGAGTCATTTTATGTAGTGCAGAGGATAGGATTCAAGGAGGGATTCAGTATTCCAGAAACGGTGGTGCATGCACTGAAAGACAAAAAATTAGGACAGCTTCCGTTAGGCGGCGTGGCAGTTGTGATACCAAACATACAACAATTAATCGAACAACCCAAGAACCAGAAAGATTCTTGTGCTGTAATATACAGCAAGGAACGTATTGAATCGAATTGTAACAATGGAAGAGCATTTTGTTTTCTTCCTTTGCCAACAAGAACTGGATTACCATGCCATATAAATGGGCATTTCGCTTTAGACCATGAAGCAAGACGGTCGCTGTGGAAAGAAGAAAAAGGCTATCGCCATGACTGGAACTATTCTATTTTTAAAGCTATTGTATCACCAGCGTATGTTTCTGCTTTGTTATTTTTGAAGCAGCAGATATTTGAAGGAAATCACGCATGGTCCATCGATATAATTTATAGATTATTACATGCATTTCATTCCCAGTTTCCTCTGGTGAACCTGGCTAAAGATGATGACTGGAAGGCCTTTGTTCAATACTTGTACAGTTTGATCATAGAGGACAAGGTACCTGTGTTTCCGGTTTTGCTGGAATCAATAGGTAACATTCAGTCAACTAGCGGTGATATGAAGGTACACATAGACTAGACCTCCCTGCGAATATCGGGGCATACATTTCCCGCCTATTTTCATCAATTGATACCTAACTTAGCTGGCATTCTTAAAGGTTTGGGAATGAAGCTTGTTGATTTTCCATTCGAAATCAGGAAATCAATGGAGGATTCTGGAATTAAAGTTGATGAAGTAGACCCTACTGCTGTTGTAAAGTTTTTAAAGTCTCATAGTTCAACAGAAATGAATAAATGCAGATTGGAGATCAATGTACCAGTTGCCAGCACACGTTTAAGTACTGTTGACAATGTACGGACAGTGATAAGATATATTGAGAAAATGGAGAATTTTAGTAACGAAATTAACCAGCTACCTCTGCTTGTTACAAATGATGAATTCTTAAGATTATATTCATCAGAAAAACCAGTGATTATCTCAAAATTCTGGGACCTGTTTCAGCACTGTTCTGAGAACTTTTTGCATCGAGAGTTGGTTTCGACTTGTCAGTCCAAAACATTCAAAGACACTAGAGTTTTATGTGAGCTGGATGTATCAAAAGTTGAAAAACTATTGCCGTCAGTATTATCTCCTCAACAATTCAAGGCCGGAAAAGACGTTTATTGCAACAAATTATCAGACATAATCCCAAACAAAATTTGGATTATTCGGTTTTGGGAATGTTTTCATGAAATATCTGTAAAGTATACAGAACATGGATTACAGTATAGCGACCGTAATGCTCAGATGCGAAATGCAAAGATTCTAGAGGAATGGAGTTTCTTGCCAGTAAAACAAAATGATAAAGATACCTTCATTTTGAGGCCCATTAACCAAGGGTTTACGATTGTTGATATGTTCTCTTTTGACTCGACATCAGACCTAAGGATTGCTCTTCAACGTCTGGATCTTCCCAGAATTGATACGAGTATATTTAACGAATGTCGACTAGACTCGTTATCTGGAATTTTGAACTCTCTAGTAGCATCTCATGGAAAACCATTAGAACTTCTGAATTGCTTGTATTTCCACAAAGAGAAGATCAGAAGTACTGATTTTGCAATGCAACAATGCAATTCGTTTCTTGTATACCTCACAAGGCATATGAGCAAACTCAGAGAGGTTGCAGAAGAACGGTGGATTCGCGATCGTATCAAAGCTTTGCCCTTGCATATCACACAGCAGGGAACTGCTACAAGTCTTGATGGAAATGAAAATGTGCTTGTCATCCCCATCGGAATGTCAACAGGTGGTATTGGTGAATGGGCGGCGAAAACAGGGCATATCCTTCTTAGACAGAATTCAGAACTTGATGAGCTCCACAAGTTTCTAGGATGCGTAAATTCAAGTAACATAGATATATATCATACCAAAATCCTACCCAGATTTGATGCCCTGCCTAGCCAACATCACATTGAACATTTGGATTACGTCAGTCAAACACTCCTGCAAACATCTCAAATTCATACTAATTTAAAGGCAGAGCAGCGCAAATTGATAACAGTTTTGAAATCGACTCCATTTATTTTAACAAACGAGGGTATGAAATGTGCATCTAAATTTTATGATCCTTTTCACACAGTTTTTTCTCACATGTGTGATGAAGGTGAATTTCCACCAACACCCTTTAATACCATCAATTGGAACAGCTTCATGAAACTTGCCGGATTGAGGACGGAAGTTACCGGACACATGTTTGTGGAGTTCGCAGAAAAAGTGGCCAGAAAAGGTGCGATTTGTGTTACTAAAGATGTTCAGGAAATGTCTTTGATTCTTATTAGATTTTTGCTTGATTCGGAAAGTTTAACATTTCAAACAGCCGAATACGAACGAATAGCAAAAGTGAAGTTTATCCCAGCACATATTGTCTCGAATGAACTGATTTCCACGTGTAAACAGTATTCGGATTGTAAAAGTCTAATCTGTTTTTCCAAATCTATTCCAGCTTCATTCGAAAAGTTATGCTGGACAAGCATGTCTCTGCTTCCGACGTGGGCATATAAGGAATCAGAGAAATGGAGAGTGTTATCATCTAGACTTGGAGTGGAATCAAAGCCACCAATTGAGAGGGTGATTTTACATTGTCAAATCATATGCGATACTCAGAAGAAAGTTTTGTTTGGAAAGACTCCCGAAACATTCAGCACAGAGTTTTTAAAAGATGTTTTGGAGTCGATTTATAGCTACTTACTCCAGCACAAGAACGAAGATCCTGATATGAAAGAAAAACTTAAGCATACTCCTCTTGTATTGATTCCAGACAGCCGAATTCTTCTACCAGTCAGGAATATTGTTATAGAACTTAGTGAAGAGGATGCCGTTGAACCCTATTTGTATAAGGCCCCTGTATACTATGGGAAATACCATGACCTTTTCAGTCATTTAGGTGCCGTAAAAAAGGTGACATGTAATCATTATTTCACGGTGTTGGAGGCAATATATCATCAACAAAAGGGATGCAACGAAAAGCTATTACCTAATGAATTGAGAATTGTCAAGAAAGCAATTGCAAATCTTGTGAAGCAGTTAACAAGTATGGCACATAAAGCAAATGATCTAGACGTTGGGACTTTATATTTTCCTAACCGCGACCTTATACTCAAAGACGCCAGAAGTTTAATAGTATCGGACCTGAGATCAGCTGAAAAACGACTGGTGGAATGTAAGTTAGATTTCTTTATTGGGTTCATTGAACTTGAGATAGAGGTGCCTAATCCACGACCAATAATAAACGCTTTACCAGACTGTTGTCGTCCTAAACTTTTAACAGAAATTGCAAAAAATAAGATTGATATGTCGAAAATGACCGTATTGGAAAGCAGCAATAATGCCGAATGCATAGAGCACTTTCTGCATTCTGCAGAGTTTGTGCATGGTATTGTTAGGCTCGTTAAGCATATACAAACTGATAAAAAGGAACAGTTAACAAGGAACGACGAAGTAAAAATGGATCATGATTTACGAAATTTAAAGGTCAGAGAAGTCACAGGGCTGTACACATATCTAGCTTTAAATGGCACTATTATTCAGTCGTCACAGGAGAAAGAAACGTGGTCCATTGATCAGAAAGCTGCCGGAAACACGATTCAATACACTCTGTACTTTCAATCAGACAGTGATAAGGAAATGACTGCCGAACAAGTGTTTAAGATGGTTGTAGATGGAATATATAAAATGACTACATACTGTATTGAACACTCGCTTGGTATAGTTATGACAAAGATTCTAGAGTTACATGCTATTTTGAACTGTTACATGGGAACAAAAAGCATAGATGAAACGCTTGATATGAAGCAGATTGATCCCTATAACTCTTCCCAAAATTTGTCACGCTCTATATTCCCTCGCCCTGGAACATATGTTCCCAAAGAATTCCATGCATTCCTCGAGCAAGGATTTTCAGAGTTCCAAAACCACGAGTATGAATCTTTAGCATATGAACTTGAAGATGATATTCGTTCGCCAGATAATGCTGAACCTGTTTACATCTATGTTCGCATCATTAAACCTCTCACAGATCCTAGCGTTTCTGGAATAAGAAAGCAGTATCTGATTGACGTTGGATATCCCGAGAGAGAACATATTAGAGTCTACACATATACGCTTTTTAAATTTGAACGAAAACAAGACCCATCGTCGCAAGAACTTGTATCTTCAGATGTCTTGCCAGTTGACTCTCTCCCCATTGATAGCACATGCAGCCAAATCAGAAATCTTCTACGTGAAGCTTGGAACCTAGCGACTGAAGAACGGCATCGTATTTTAAGACGTCTTATGCTCCGATGGCATCCAGACAGGAATATTGGACAAGAGGAATATTGCACTAGAGTATTCACGTACATCAGAGAAATTGTTTTGAGGTTGGACCGTGGGCAGTCATTAGAGGGTGTAAGCACTAATAAAAGAAACTATGAGGCAATGAATGCATTTACTGGTACTGTGTATGAAGATCTTGGCAGACGAGTTAACAGAAGAAGTGAGGTATATAGACAGCAACACAGCGAACAAGAAAACACTTTCTACCATGCTCACACAAGGGTACACGCTGGTCGATCGTCCTGTCCTGTTCTTCCCGCCCCTGACCAACCAAATGCTCGACGCTGGATATTGCAGGCCAAGAAAGACCTTTTATCAGCTAAGATGTTTCATCCATTAGTTATAAATGTTCCAGCCTTCAACTGGATCTGTTACCACTGTCAGCAGGTAAGTGCCTTTTCAGGACTTAATTTATTCGTGTATGTTATGAATGTTAAATGGTAAGAGATCGGTGTAGAATCTTTGAAAACTGTTGTACTAATGAAAGTGAAAAGTTTTCTAAGCAAATGCATAATGTTTAGGGTGTTATGCATTTTATTGTCTAAGGTTCTGAAAAATGTATGTTAATGATAAATATCATTTCAAGGTAAAGTATAGGAAGCGATTCCCCGTTGCCAGATATCCACTAAACAATTACATTCAAGAGCATTAAAATATCTGGTGATTTGAGTTGGGGGTAACTGTAATCATGCAATTTTCTTAATATGAATCATCAAGAAGAATATGCAGATTATAGTAAAAACATTCAATTAGTCTGTGAAGTTTAATATGAAACAATAATATTCCTGAACCGATTTTAAAGCAGATTACATATATCCAGCGACTTTTTAAAATTTCATACACCTTTGTTATCATTTTTGTTTTCTTTGATATACGACTAAACAAATATTATGCTGGTTTAAAAACAGTGTCTCAACACTAAAAGCGGCAACAAAACAAAACAAACTGCTATCTCTTTGTACTCGATAAATGTCAAAACCATTCTACGAAACATCTACTTAGATTTCGAATCTATTTCCAAGCAACCAGGTTGAATTGAAAAGGTGTCAAGCTTTTGCGCTTTCGATGCCTGTGAATGTAAAATAATCATCCTAACATGACAAATTCGTAACAATAACTGTACATCATAGCGTTGCCCTGATTATCATGTGAAATATAAATATTTATGAAAGTATACCTGATAACGCAGTAGGAGTATGCCTGAACCATATCGTAACCCGTTCTCTTCACTCGCTGCACTGCGTCATTCAGCGGTTTTTAGGGAAGTGTCTTATGACCATATATGATACAAGTTGTGAAAGTTTCTTGCAGTGTAGCAAAATAAACCTTTATTAACTTATCATCAAGAGAATGAATTTGATGACTGCCAAAAATGTTTTTCTGTGTACGCTTTTTAATTTTTTTATTCGTGTATTCTTAAATAATATGTCCGGTTCTGTTAAGATTTATACCATGCAAATTGAATGTGTCAGCTCTGCTTCAACATTGGAATTTCATGAGTTGAGTTGCACTTTGAGTGTGTCAACTGTGCTTAAACATTATAATTTCATGAGTTGCTCTTTGAGTGTGTCAACTGTTCTTAAACATCGAAATTTCATGACTTGCACTTTGAGTGTGTCAACTATGCCTAAACATTGAAATTTCATGAGTTGAATTGCACTTTGAGTGTGTCAACTGTGCTTCAACATTATAATTTCATGAGTTGCTCTTTGAGTGTGTCAACTGTGCTTAAACATTGGAATTTCATGACTTGCACTTTGAGTGTGTCAACTGTGCTTAAACATCGAAATTTCATGACTTGCACTTTGAGTGTGTCAACTATGCCTAAACATTGAAATTTCATGCCTATGTTAGGTTGATTCAGGTTTAAAGCACTAAATTTGTTAAAACCTTTTTGTTATCTATTTATATCATAATATTTGGACTGAGTAAATGATTATGCAAGAGTAACAAAAATGTACAGTATTTCTTAAGAACTTAGGGGAAAAGTTTTGAACTCTAGATCTTTGCCTATGGATAAAACCATTCAATTGTGCTCTGCAAATGCCTCTACACATCAAGCAATGTATTATCCCTATATACAATATACTTTGCATCATTGTTCAATTATGTTAGTTGCAATTTATTTTTCTTTACTCATCTCCATTCTACAATAGGCGATAGAGAAAGCGTTGAAGGCTGCTGTATATGCAAATGATGCAAACAAGGTGGATCTAAATTGTCAGCAGCTTGTCAAGATCGCCACAAAAGGTTGCTTGAGCCAAGACCTTGTCCGTTTAGCTGGTAAAATGGAATCGTGTGCAGGAGCAGAAACCAGGATGAGGTACCCTGACTCCATTTCCAGGACTCATATTCCGGCAGAACTGTATACCGACGTACATGCCAGAACTGCCCTGGAAATAGCGGAGGAAGTTATACAACTGGTGGATGAAAATTACATCAACTAGTGAGTACGTGAGAAGCATGAGTACAATTTTGTTACCAACTTTAAATTGGGGATTGATTTTGTAAAACTACAAAAGAACAGACTGTGACTTGTTATAACATAAACAGTCCGATTCTTGTTCTTCTAACCTGTTACACACACGCCTGAATACTAGATATTTACTCTCGACTGTTTTGACACTTGGACAGATGACATTCTGTAGAATGACAGTATTTTTATCTGGCTAAGATCTGGCACATTAATCTAAGATTATCGTTTAGTTACAATACTTAGACATACCCCTTGTTTTATTTCAATCTCTATCAGATTTGTAATTCTTTTAGTAACAAGTTCTCCATGTTTCGGCACTGTTAAATATATTTCTTTTCAGTTTTTAAAATACTCACGTATGTCGCATTAATCGGGTAGTAAGCCGAAATTAAGTAGATATTGTAGCTGCAATTTTTTAATCAGACTAAATTAGAATTTTGGGAGAAAGTATAATTGACATTTTTACCTTTACATGTATGAATTCACTCAGCATACCATATATGGTAACATTAGTATTAGTGTGTTATTTTCCTATTAACAAATTTCACTTATCAACCACCGGGTATCAGTCAAATGTTGTTTATTGCATATTTAAATTATCTGCTTGAAAAATATTCCATTTCAGCATGTGTCCATCATCAGTAATACCTGTTGTACTGAACTTGCCTAAAGTATTGCCTGCTGACCTAGACAGCTTACACAAAATAACATGAATAGCCTGATTGCTTCATAACTTGATTATGGGCACTAAGAGTCTCTAAATCACTCAGCCTTCCAAATCACTGCCATCTCACCTATGTCTGATTGGGTTCAAGTATCAAGCTCAGCATACTTGGGTATGTGAGAAAGCTTGCCAGAAGTTTCTTGTGGGTTGGTGGTTCTTCCAAGTTTCTTCTCCCGCCAGTTACACTGGTCCCTAAGTATAGCCTATCTTGTGCTGAAAAATGGCGTTAAACCAAACAACAACAACAAAATAACCTCATTATAATTTTTTTAAATGTGTAAGATTTTATTATCAACTGATGCCATATTTATAACAGAGTGATATAATCATGGAATGGAAATTGTTGGTATGCTATGCATATAAGAAGACGTGGTTGTCTTGAATCTGTCGACTCATCAATCAGAATGTTGCAAGAAATTCAACAAATTTCCATAGGTTTTTTAAAGTTTAACTCAGTCTTTGACAATAGCAATACTATATATATATATATATATATATATATATATATATATATATATATATATATATATATATATATATATATATAACATTATTAGATTCCTAATAGTTGTAGCATTATTAGGAGTCTAATATATGTAGCATTATTAGATGCCTAATATTCATAACATTATTACATAACCTAATATCCATAACAATATTAGATATCTAATATCCTTAAAAATATATGTGGATTTGCTATGGTTGGCTTGAGGTTTTCCCAGTATTTTATTTAAACTATTTTTGTAGTCCCACCCAGACTCAATTTTGGCTGGAAGTTAAATTAGTGAAAGATTGATGTAAAGAGCAGAGCCCAAAGTCAGCAATGCCGACAGCTAAATGGTTAAATATAGTAAAGGTTGAAATTGAATGAATAATAATTTAATAACAATTGAATAATGAAATGCTTCAAATTTCCAATTACACTCCTTTCCCTTGACTCTCTAATAGCCTATTACATTTACTTGATTAACAGTGAGATTGATTTCCACCTGTCCTTGTATTCTACTCATCTGTGATTTTGTTTTCTCTTCTATTTCTCCCAATTCATTCTCTTTTTCCTCATCAACTTATTTCAGATTCCTATTCCTCTTCCTTGACTTATTTATACTCCTCCAGCCCCTCCATTTCCTCCTCCAGCCCCTCCATTTCCTCCACCAGACTCCTCCTTTTCCTCATCCATATTCTCTCTATCTTCTCTCAACCTACTAGATTTCTGTTGACTTCGACTGTTCATCTAGTCTCAATTCCGTCTCCACCTCTTGAAGTTTTGGAACTCAATCGAACTGGAAGTTTTCTGTCAAGAAGAAAGCTTCCTGTGAAAACACAAGGATGGTAGAGTCTTTTCCTTAGCTGTCTCATTTCACACTACATACAGCCTATCATCTGATAATGTCTATTAAATTTCTTCGATCACGCATTCATTCACATCGAGATAATCATATATTCTTGTATGGTAAAACAAACGTCATATACAGCATGGTATCAATTACTTCTTACATATACATCAGTAAATTGCATCACATCAGTACATATTCTTAATCCCATTATATTAAGCAATATCACAATAATCAGACATATTTCTTTACTTTATACTCGTACAAAATACACTAATATTCAAATATCCATGCTCTGATATATGCATACGTCTGTAGTAACTAATTTCACATGCTTCAACCATTTTCCAAGCATGTGTAAATTCAAACATAACACATTAATCAATGCACTATTTTACTATGGAGTGACTAATAATGAATTACAAAATTAATTATATCCATAAGCTAACACTCTACAAAATTCTCTACATAAGGCTCAAGCCCATTTATCAAATATGCATGCAAATGAAAAACTACAAAAGTAATTCTACATATGAAATGATTGTAGTAATTAAGTATACATACTACAAATAATTACAATTATGATGAGGTAATATTCTGCCAAAATCAAGCAAATAATTTACTGACCTTTTCAAAGCTTTGCCCTTCATTAGTACCTGCCTCTAAGTTTTGCCACCAACTTACGAGTGGCTTCTTGAAGTCACCCTATTGCTCAGCAGTCTTCCTAGGCAAAACTAAATTTTTCGCTTATGATTTGGAAGGTAACTTTTGCGTTGAATTGTAATCGTGCCCTTTGTGGATTCAAGTTGTCCGGTCTCTGATGGATCATGTAACATTGTGTAAGAGTTCAACACTATCTTGTGGCAAACTTTTCACATCAAACTTGTGGCTGAGCTAACTTTCCCAAGACAGAAGACGATAGCTTATACATGACTTTATAGCTGGGGCTTAGCAAACATAACAATATATTAGAGACAAACCATAGCAATATTAGATACCTAATATTCATAACATTATTAGAACTTTTGCAAAAGCCTAATGATCAGCTTTCATATATCATTTTAGATACTTCACACATCTTACTAAATATTTCTAACATTCATGGAACAATCTAAATTTTCCTGTCATTTTATTTCTTTTCCAGAATTTTATGATAATCTGCCTCCATCACAGACCCAGAATTATGAGTGAAAATGTCGATTATTCTTAAAGTTACACAGAGTTTAGGAATTATGTTATTATTTTCCTGGGCTATTATAAGGGAATATAATAAGAGATCTTGAGGTATAATAATGGTACCTTAATTATGGCTCCTGGAGGTAACGTCCAGATATTATATTTTATGCATTGTAAATATACTCTAATATTGATGATGTTTTTAAGTTGTAATTTTGGAAAACTAGAATTTTTGTCATGTTTGTTAGAGTATATATATATATATATATATATATATATATATATATATATATATATATATATATATATATATATATTTATATATATATATATATATATATATATATATATATATATATATATATATATATATATATATATATATATATATATATTTCATATATTTTGTGAAAACATTAAATATATTGGGTTTTATATTAAAAATGACACTATTTGTTTCTTTAAATTCTTTATATAATGTACAATTTATTAGATCAGAGTAAATAACCTTTTTTCCCTGTGCAAATTGTATATAAGAAATTATGTACAAAATTTTAATTTTGAAAGAAACAATGAGCATGCTCTCACAACTATTTCAAATTTCTTGGGACATATTACTTTCTGAGATGAAAATATTTGTCCTGTGCCTTTTATGTCATATTACTTGTTGGGACTGAAATTTTCATCCTGCTCTATTTCATCAATATGCAGATGCAGAGATGGAGACAGATTTCAAAATACCTTCTGATTATGTACTTTATTCATCAGCTGTTCCAGTGTAAAGTTTTATATATTATTAACTGTCAGACTGAGATGAAAGCTTTTTTCCTTTTACTTTTAGTAAAAACTTTTAGAAATCTTGTTATATTTAGTGAGTGGCCACAATACTTCATTTATACTTACTATGATTAAAATATGTTTCTCTGTTAATAATTACTTTATTTAATGAAATTTGTAATTGTCATTTGCACTATCAAAGTGGTTACACAGGATTAAAAGATTTGATTATGGTACCGCTGTAAACACATGCATGTATATTTGTCTTTTTTGATTTCATCAATTTTTAGCTTTGGTTTGATTGCATTATATTATATAGTTGGTATTGATACATATGGTTATTTTTAACAGTCATGGATACATACAGCGTTATAGAAGTCATTGATACATATGATTTAATAGCAGTCATGGAGATCTGGATGTATAGAAGTCATTGATACATATGATTTTATAGTAGTCATGCATACATCTGCTTTTGTAGTAGTCATGGATTTGTACAGTTTTAAAGAAGTCCGGATACAATACAGTTTTATAGTAGTCATGTATACATATGGTTTTATGTAAATCATGGATATGCATGATTTTATAGTAGTCATGGATACATATGGTTTACTAGTAGTCATGGATACATATGGTTTTGTAGTAGTCATGGATACATATGGTTTTATATAAATCATGGATATGCATAATTTTATAGTAGTAATGGATACATATAGTTTTATGTAAATCATCAATATGCATGATTTTGTAGTAGTCATGGATACATATGGATTTGCAATAGTCACATGCTTATGGTTTTATAGTAATCATGCATACAAATATTTTTGTATATAAGTCATTGATACATATGGATATATAGTAGTCATGGATACATAGATTTATAGTAGTCATGGATACATAGATTTATAGTAGTCATGGATACATATGGATTCATAGCAGTCATGCACTTTGTGAATATAGCTTAGATTGATTACAATATTATATACTTCAAAAGTTAATAACACAGATGACATTCAAACAAACCCATGTGTCCTAATATTTTTCATCATTGGATCTTTTTTAATGCAGAAATACTTGTAAATAAATCATCCCTCACTTGGGTACTACAATTGTGCATAAAATGTAAATCTGTCTGAGTTGTGAATAAAGTAAGTAACAAATTTTGTATTTTTTTTTCAACATCTATTTTTGACGTTAATACAATGCCAAGTTCAATCCGCTGATATATCAAATTGTAAATAATATTCCATTTGTAACTTTTCATAGTTCTATCAGTGAAGTCTGATTATTAAATAATGTTCCATTTGCAACTTTTCATAGTTCTACCAGTGAAGTCTGATTATTAAAAATGTTCCATTTGTTACTTTTCATAGTTATATTCGTGAAGTCTGAGTATTAAATAATGTTCCATTTGTAACTTTTCATAGTTCTATCAGTGAAGTCTGAGTATTAAATAATGTTCCATTTGTAACTTTTCATAGTTATACCAGTGAAGTCTGAGTATTAAATAATGTTCCATTTGTTACTTTTCATAGTTCTATCAGTGAAGTCTGAGTATTAAATAATGTTCCATTTGTAACTTTTCATAGTTCTACCAGTGAAGTCTGAGTATTAAATAATGTTCCATTTGTTACTTTTCATAGTTCTATCAGTGAAGTCTGAGTATTAAATAATGTTCCATTTGTTACTTTTCATAGTTCTAACAGTGAAGTCTGAGTATTAAATAATGTTCCATTTGTAACTTTTCATAGTTCTATCAGTGAAGTCTGCATATTAAATAATGTTCCATTTGTTACTTTTCATAGTTCTACCAGTGAAGTCTGAGTATTAAATAATGTTCCATTTGTAACTTTTCATAGTTCTACCAGTGAAGTCTGAGTATTAAATAATGTTCCATTTGTTACTTTTCATAGTTCTATCAGTGAAGTCTGAGTATTAAATAATGTTCCATTTGTAACTTTTCATAGTTCTACCAGTGAAGTCTGAGTATTAAATAATGTTCCATTTGTTACTTTTCATAGTTCTATCAGTGAAGTCTGAGTATTAAATAATGTTCCATTTGTAACTTTTCATAGTTCTACCAGTGAAGTCTGAGTATTAAATAATGTTCCATTTGTTACTTTTCATAGTTCTATCAGTGAAGTCTGAGTATTAAATAATGTTCCATTTGTTACTTTTCATAGTTCTATCAGTGAAGTCTGAGTATTAAATAATGTTCCATTTGTAACTTTTCATAGTTCTATCAGTGAAGTCTGCATATTAAATAATGTTCCATTTGTTACTTTTCATAGTTCTATCAGTGAAGTCTGATTATTAAATAATGTTCCATTTGTTACTTTTCATAGTTCTATCAGTGAAGTCTGATTATTAAATAATGTTCCATTTGTAACTTTTCTTAGTTCTACAAGTGAAGTCTGAGTATTAAATAATGTTCCATTTGTTACTTTTCATAGTTCTATCAGTGAAGTCTGATTATTAAATAATGTTCCATTTGTTACTTTTCATAGTTCTATCAGTGAAGTCTGATTATTAAATAATGTTCCATTTGTAACTTTTCTTAGTTCTACCAGTGAAGTCTGAGTATTAAATAATGTTTCATTTGTTACTTTTCATAGTTCTATCAGTGAAGTCTGAGTATTAAATAATGTTCCATTTGTTACTTTTCATAGTTCTAACAGTGAAGTCTGAGTATTAAATAATGTTCCATTTGTTACTTTTCATAGTTCTAACAGTGAAGTCTGAGTATTAAATAATGTTCCATTTGTTACTTTTCATAGTTCTAACAGTGAAGTCTGAGTATTAAATAATGTTCCATTTGTTACTTTTCATAGTTCTATCAGTGAAGTCTGAGTATTAAATAATGTTCCATTTGTAACTTTTCATAGTTCTATCAGTGAAGTCTGCATATTAAATAATGTTCCATTTGTTACTTTTCATAGTTCTATCAGTGAAGTCTGATTATTAAATAATGTTCCATTTGTTACTTTTCATAGTTCTATCAGTGAAGTCTGAGTATTAAATAATGTTCCATTTGTTACTTTTCATAGTTCTATCAGTGAAGTCTGAGTATTAAATAATGTTCCATTTGTTACTTTTCATAGCTCTATCAGTGAAGTCTGAGTATTAAATAATGTTGGCATTATATTTTCATAATCAATGCTATCCCTTTGTGTATATATATATATGTGTGTGTGTATGTATATATATATATATATATATATATATATATATATATATATATATATATATATATATATATATATATATACATATATACATAATGCTGTAAAAAGTTATTAATTTGAATTATAATGAATCATTTGATTCAAAACAATATGTATGATGCTTGCGTGAACTTCTAATGAATAGGAAACTATGTTCCTTAGTCCTATTGGCAAATATACAGATCAGAGGACAGGCAACATCTTTTTCCATAATACTATAGAGAAAATCATAACATGTATGTACACACATATCACAACTTCAACTTCATTTTCAACTAGCCTTTTACAATCCTAACATTGTACAGTTTTCAAACATATATGATAAATGTGCTGTCATTGTGCTTACAAGAAGATACCTGTTTATAAAACATTCAATATAGGTATGTGTAGTTTGATACAGATATATGTACTTTGTTATTGTAATCTTTTATCTGTGTCATACTTCACTGAGTCCATTAAATTCTGCTTATTATGCATTTTTTCTGCTTGTTATGCATTTTTTTTTAAATGTCAGCTTCTCTATATTTAATCAGATGAATAAGGCCAGAATTTAATGTGTAAGTATACTAATTGAGGTATACTAATTTTTTTCGGAGGGGAGATTGGTCTTAAGGCACATCAACACAAATAGGCTATTTAGAACCAAAGCAATTGGAATGAAGTGCCTTTTCTGAGGTAACACCATGGTAACTGGCTTGAGGTTATACACTGGTAGGATCTGAACTGATACAAGTTCACTTGAGAGTCTGGCATGCTAAACATTGTGCATGTGGCTCTGTAACCTATATGTTAAACTAATATATATACAGTATGTAAATAAAGAAATGTTCCATAGAATGTAATGGTTATAAATGTATATATTATATTTAGAAGGTTCTTTTATACCTTACTTGTACTTATGTTGACTTTAAAGTATTAAAGTTCATAAATAAAATGTTTTCAAATATTTTCTGAAAGACACAAGGTTCCTGACAGCAATTAACATGTGCATATGAAAACAGATTCATAATGTATATGTACATTTTACTGAAATAGTAACTGAAAATTTTATTGACTCTGCAAATAAAATTAGACTGAGTGAAGAAATTTCTTTTTGTAAATACTTTTTCTTTTGCAATTTTTTATATATTTTTTATACCCAAATTTGTAGATTAGTAAAGAGGGAATGAATGTCTTATCAGATTTGAATTATTTGTTAAACATTAAATTCCATGCCATGAAACAGTCACATAATCATTGAGACACATTATTTTTTAGTATGCAATATATCAGCAAACATCTGTAATGCTTTTACTTTAATACTGTGCAGGATATCAATACAAAATCAGTAATATGTACCCAAAACAGTAGGCAGTACTTAACCTAGGTAACATGCAATAAATTAGTAAAAGTCACTAATATTTAGCCTGAACAGTTTGCAGTATATAAGTACAAGTTGGCAATATTTAATCTAGACAAGGTGCATTATATCATTATAAATCTGTAATACAAAACCTGTACAGCATGCCATGTATCAGTAAAAATAGGTAATTTTTTACCTAGACAGTATGCCCTACATCAGCAATTAATTGGTAATTCTTTACCTAGACAGTATACAGTATATCAACATAAGTCAGTAATACATAACCTGGACAGTATAAGGTATATCACTAGAAATGAATAATGCTTTACATAGAGAGTGTATTACTTAACCTAGGCAAAATTACAGTTTGGATATGCCTATATGTGTGAATATTGAACATGAGAATTTTCTTTATTTTAAGGTGACAGAAATTTAAAACCTGTCAGAAAAATTTCAGCAATTTAGAATATGAATTTCTTTCCATGTATATTTAGTAAAGATGTTGTTTTATTGTGCAAATTTCTAGTATATATATATATATATATATATATATATATATATATATATATTATAATAATAATAATAATAATAATAATAATAAACAATACCAACATTTAGAATATGTTTCACTTTATAGCTTCATCAGACTGAATTCAAACTGAATTCAATAGCATTGCTTAAGGCATCAAATATATTCTGTTTTGAAGTGATCAATGATGTAAACAATATAACAAAAACAAGATAACAGCATACCTTACATTTTTAAACTAATTATTTTATACTTTAACAAAAAACTGACAAGGAAATATGCATATACAGTACATATATATGATATTTTAAAACATAAAAATTTATGAAACTGGATCTTACAGATGCCCATATCTTTGTTGATAACTATCTAAAAAAATTATGCATAAGTAGAGATAAACAGCTTTATTAATATTTTTATTATGTATAATGCACATTTTAAAAAAACATATATATTATACCTTTCTAATTTATTGATGAATGTTCAATATATATATATATATATATATATATATATATATATATATATATATATATATATATATATATATATATATATATATATAAGTATATAAGTCTTTTGTTCAAGATTAATGTTAAATATTGTTTTTAAATTTTTGCTTTTTTGCTCTGTCTGTCTAGTTAACTTTTGTTGCCAGTGTTTTTTTTATATAAGTACAGATGTCTAGATGTCTCTCAGGCATTGCTTTCAGAGTTTATGTTGAAGATATGACATTTAATGACATTTCTTTTGCAATTTTCTTTTGTTACAAAAACAATGATGGGAGCAGAAATGGTGCAAAATGTTCGTGCCATACAATACTTAAATGATCATTGTTATGTTTGCATTCATGAGCACTGCATATAGCTTGACCAAGTGACATGACAGAGTTATCTTTCCATTACTAAGTCTCTTGTGCAAATTAGAAAATGATATGCATACTACAAATATGTGAAAATAGACTGGAATCCTGTAAATACCTGGCTAAATAATGATCACTTATGAATAGAATCAAGAAGCTTGGTAACTTTGCCTTGAGTTATGATATTCAGCAAATCTAGATCATTTATATTTCTAGAATTCTGTTTACAATTCCATCCATGTAACACAAAGGTTGTCCTTATTGTGCCTTTATGTCTTTACGTTACTAATGTCATACTGGCCTTATTAATCTTTAAAATGTCTCTCATTAGTTTATTTAATAAGTAATTATAACTAATAAAGGTGAATGCATTGTAATATGAAGAACATAGAGATGAAAGGCTGTTTTATGGTTAGTGCCAAGCCTTGATTCAGTTTTCTCCATCCCAACCAGTCAGCCTCTTATTATTGATGGGTTTTTAATTGATGGAGGAGGAGGAGACAGTAGCGCAGGCTTAAGTCAAGTCTTGACTCACAAATTTGAAAAAATTATCAATTCTAGTTGGTGGTATCTTAAAATAGTTCAAAGGAAAGATCATGTTTGAATTAGATACAGTGTAGTAGGATCTCATTAAAATTACAAAAATAAGAACAAATGTAATGTGACAATATCAATTTTAACATAGATTTTTTAAATTTACAATATAAGAGTGAATACTATTTTCTAATGATTATATTGACAATATTATGTTTCAAAATTATATAATATCATGGGATTTGTTATGAATATATTGTCTACATTTAATGCTATGTCTTAATTTTGCCATTTTGAATTATATTTTGTATCAGTGATATCCTGTTTGATGTGCATTAATGAAGTTCAGAATCCAAAACAATGGAACCATTTGATATCTGATACAGTTATGTTGTGAGTATGTTAATGCTTATATTGGACCACAGGTGGAATTTCAAGAAACTTTTGAAATTATCCACATGGTAACCATCTCTGGGAGGGGTGTCATTGTATCCATTTCAAATCTCAGTTTCAGAGCATGTCTGAGTATACCTTAATGTGTATAATTTATTTTATGATAACCTATTATTATATTGAGGATCATGTGGCAGATTGTCTTTCATGACCAAATGTATTATCTTTATTATTATTATTAATATTTGCATTATTATTTGCATTATTATTATTATTATTTTTACTACTTGCATCATTATTATTATTATTAATTTTATTATTATTATTATTATTATTGTTATTATTATTATTTGCATTATTATTATTATTATTATTATTATTATTATTATTATTATTATTATTATTATTATTTTTGCATTATTTGTACATGTTACTGTGTATTTGTACTGAATTTATTAATCTTACCCATTTTAAATTTACAAACCTCAAACATACAGACACAGACAAACACACACACACACACACACACACACACACACACACACACACACACACACACACACACACACACACACACACACATTGGTGCATTGTTGTCACCTAAATACATTTTCACACTTCTATTAAATAGGACACTCCATAATGTGTGGTCATTTTAGCTTTTTTGTAAATATAATTTTTTTTCTTTTTTATATCAAAGAGTTTTTAAATGTGTGGTTACCAACATGATTTTGTAATATATTTGATGTTATAGAATAGCTGATCAAAGTTGTCCGTGTTTTTGTTTCTGATCAAAAGTGTTTTTTGGGAATTAAGTGCAGATGGATTCATGCAAGATTGCCTGAGTTCATTAACTTAATAGATAAACTATGTTAGTAAACATAGTGACTGACTATTTACATCTGAACATTTCTACTTTTATATTATTGGATATTTTAAAACATTTTAGCAGGACATAAATGCCTAAAGTATTCAGTTAAAGTATTAATTATACATACAGGTATTTTCAGGTTGTCTTGCATTCATCTCATTTTTGAAATCCATTATTAACCTTAAAGAAATTATAATATATAGGATCTTCGTGTGAAGAATGATCCATATTAGATGATTGGATAATCTCCTTAGATACATTTGAGGTGAGTCTTTTTAAACAATTTAACACTTACAAGTACATTGTCTACGAATAGTTAATTAAATTTTATCTCAAAATACCTGTGCTCTTAGTTGACAAGATAATAAGTCACTTCATTCAATATGGTAGACAATGCCTGTTATTATGAAGAAAAAAAAAATCACCTATGCAGGGGATGGGTGAGGGATTTTTATTACATGACATATCTATTTAGGCAGCATGGTTTTAGTTGATCCTGTACGTATTTATTGCCATAATTAAGCAATCAAAGTAAATACATATCCTCCACCTCAATTTTTTTCGTGAAATCAGACGTAAATTGCTTCAGAATCTAATATTTTAGTGACTGATTAATGAAAAAGAGTTGTCTTTCCATATGACGAGTTTTCCTATTTCAATATTGTTGTCTCTCCAAATAACGAGACTTTCTACTTCAATATTTTAGTCTCTCCATATAACGAGTTTTTCTATTTCAATATTATAGCCTCCATATAACGAGTTTTTCTATTTCAATATTGTAGTCTCTCCATATAATGAGTCTTTCTATTTCAATATTGTAGTCTCTCCATATAACGAGTCTTGCTTTTTCAATATTGTAGTCTCTCCATATAACGAGTCTTGCTATTTCAATATTGCGGATACAACCATCACCAATTATAATCCCAGCAATACAAAGAAAATTTATAAATGATACAAGGACTAGATTGGAAAAGAGAAAAGGAAAATTCTTACTTTGTTTGAGACTAGCTGTAGCTACCATTGAGGAAAAGTTGCTTCTTGTTGCAGTACTTTTGGCACAGTGACTTAAGTTATTAGCTAGAATTGGTCGGACAGGTAGAGCTGACACCTGACTCATCACCTGTTTAATTTTATTATTATTGAATTGATAGAGATAGATAATAAAATTCCTTCTACTTGATAATTATAACCCATATGCTGTGTATTCTACTTAAAATATTTAGCACAGCAGATCAATTTGAAATCTTAACATTTCATATCACTTTCTACAGACGATCATGGCGTTCCCAATAGTTCGTGCATATTCGAATTAATTTGATATAATGAGGAAATGCTGTGTATAAAATCCGTGTTATACTATTGTATAAACTTTATATATATATATATATATATATATATATATATATATATATATATATATATATATATATATATATATATATATATTTAATGTTATGGTGTGAAACCTACCATCATGATTGATATGAATTAGTTTGTGCTTTGTTTTGCTTCTTTGTGCTTTTGTTTGGTTTCGCAAAAATGAAGTTGCATTTTGTGTTTGAGTCAGATTAAGCTTGAAGGTAAGAAGGACATTTTTTTACAGTTAGTAAATAGATCTTTAACTCATATAATGGAAACGAAATAGAGTTAAGCGTTGGTTGTCTAGCTGTTACTGGTTTTATATTCCGATCAATTTACTCTCTCCCCCTCTTGTAGTATTTAACGCCAATTTAAGCACAAGATAAGCTGTACATGGCGGCCAGTATAACTGGTGGAGGAAGAACCCTGGAAAACGCCAGGAAGAATCACCGACCCACGAGAAGCTACTGGCAAGCTTTCTCACATGCACACGTTAACCGAGCCTGAGACTCGAACAAACGTATACAAAGGTGAGATAGCAGTGATCCTTAACGATGCGCGCTTTAGACCATTGGGCCACTCAGATCTCTATACCATGGAATTTGTATGTAAAGAACACTCAAACATTGTCTTCTGTGGTATTGTGTAAATCTTTTTTTCTGCATAAACAAATTCTTTAATATAATAGTGTTCTATAAGACACTATTCACTTTATCAGTAATTTTGTACATTAGTAGAATCATAGTAGTGATGCTTGTACATAAAAGACCCTTGCATATATCCTTGCTAATTACGATTGTAAGTTAAGAATAGGGATTTATCAGTCTTTTCCTACTTCAACATCTTCTTTTATTTAAAAGTGTCCACTTATACTAGTTTCACTGTATCCATCGTTTTCTCTCATAGACTTGTGGAGAATCTTGTCTATAAAGGATACTAAAGAGGCAAAAGCATTTGTCTTTTGTGGAAGGTGTAATTTAAAATAAGGTTCATCATATACATGACAGTTAGAGAATGGGTTTCTATAAATAGTTATAAGTATATGTATATTCTTTATTTAAATGTAATATTGGGATTCATGGGATTCACCTATTCGGATCCTGGATTATAAATGTTATATACATTGAAAAGTTTTGAAGAAATAGAAAGCTAAGTATAGATCCAATATAGAGTACGAATTTAATTTCTCTAACCTGTATGATAGTATTGTTTGTATTAAACTATTATTTCTGCCCACTATTATCAAGATTCTACTACAGAATCCAGGGATAGCACAGTCTGTTCTGTCTGGTATATATTTATAATTATTTGTAATACAAAATTCCTATATACCTTGATTTTTTTCATAGGAATCTGGAACGACTGTGTATATTTATGAGAATTAATTACTAGGTCGTCATGCGAGTGTCTGCTACGCACGAGCTTATATAACACCGATTCAGTGCCATCATTTTTTGGTGATGCGTGCTTAGTCGTGACGGTATATGGGTTGGTGCGTGCAGGCAAGGCGATGGGTGCCATTTACTCGCGGATCTAGGTTCGAAACTCGGTAGAGTACGAATTTAATTTCTCTAACCTGTATGATAGTATTGTTTGTATATATATTGCATCTTTTTCATAATTGTGCTTGATATGTTTTTCTACACGAACGAGACATTGGTCTGCTAATATATATATATATATATATATATATATATATATATATATATATATATATATATATATATGTGTGTGTGTGTGTGTGCGTGTGTGTAATTTTTTTTGTTTTATTGTGTTTATTGAGTACAGACACAATATAAAGATTACAGCTTTTCATGTCAATACAAGTCTGCTTTATACAAAAATGGGGTGAAGGTGCGTTGATATTCGAAATTGAATATTGATATCTCGGACAAACTATGCATTGGCATCAGCCTTTCAGCTGTTTTATATCATAGTTATTTATTTAAAAGTATTTTGACCAAGACGATAAATCAAAGAACAACAGGATCGCGTCAGGCTAATATCAACGAATCTTCCTCTATTATGAACAACGATTAGATCCGTCTATGATATGCCATCATATCGTGTGTACCGCTGCACGTCAGCTGCAGATTGAATCAACTATGACAATTTGTTTTTATTAGTATGTAGTCAACCTGTTATTTGTGTGTAGGTATTAACTATTACTGTTAGATCACCTGTCCGTATGTCCGAACAAGATTATGCTATAGACCGTGCATCGTCCACTTCTCGTCAATCAAAAATGCTATTTTCAGCTTTCTACCAAAAACCCCTGGAACAATTTCATCCACTTTAGCATAAAGCAATGGTGCATAACTGTCTTTCAAATGTTATAGTGATGTCGATCAGTAGGTAAATATGGATTCTGTTAATTAAAAGTAAAACTAAGTAAGAAAAATTTGAAGCACCATTTTTTAAAAAAAAATTACTAAACTGGAGTTTTCAAAATTTAACAGAAACCATCCTGGTATACAGACCTATCAAGCTTTTTAAATGACAAGGACCTCTCTTCGCATATGGCAGCTAATACTAAAATGTATGCAAAAGAGTATTTTAATGACGTATGATGAAACATTCAGGAAAATATCACTAAAGTCGACGGTAAATTTTCTTGTCAAAATGTCCACTCAGATTTGTGAAAAACTTCGAACTTGTTATCAAAGAAATTATATGACTTCTTCTCCAACATCACCGAAAATAATTTGACCAAATTAAACAAGGCATTTCGGAATGAATGTCTTTCAGTTTTAAAAGTGATCAAAATCCATCATTAAATATGGCTACCGTTAAAATGAGAAATATTCCTTAAGTGGTCAATCTTTTGTTCTTGTCGTCATCGATGTTGCTTTATTATTATTATTATTATTATTATTATTATTATTATTATTATTATTATTATTATTATTATTATTATTATTATTAATATTATTATTATTATTATTATTATTATTCAAGCAGCAATTTACCTGGATTAGTATTTTGATTGACAGATTTGACAGATTTGTTTTCGGTCTCCATGGCAAGTGATGGACTGGTCTATTCTTTAAATAATAAGGACACTTCTACGTTTTGGCTACAGTTGCAAGTTATTTAACCAGTTTTGCAAAAATCTTGAATAGATTAAAAATAACCAACATATGAGTTCATTATGTCATGCCTCAAAAAAAGCTGAGAATTTATTCTAAAACTATAGAAGCTAAATGAATTTGTTACCATTCAAACAATATGTACTTTATTGCCGCATTGAAATAGACAGGTCATGTAACTATGTGATCGCAGATCAGATCTATCATTATGTCACTATGCGATCGCAGATAAGATCTACCATTATGTCACTATGCGATCGTAAATCAGATCTACCATTATGTCACTATGCGATCGCAGATCAGATCTATCATTATGTCACTATGCGATCGTAAATCAGATCTACCATTATGTCACTATGCGATCGCAGATCAGATCTATCATTATGTCACTATGCGATCGCAGATCAGATCTATCATTATGTCACTATGCGATCGTAAATCAGATCTACCATTATGTCACTATGCGATCGTAAATCAGATCTACCATTAGGTCACTATGCGATCGCAGATAAGATCTACCATTAGGTCACTATGCGATCGCAGATATGATCTACCATTATGTCACTATACGATCGTAAATTGATCTACCATTATGCCACTATGCAGATGAGCATATATTTAGGCTTTAAAGATTGGTTAGAGACAAGAATGTATTCTTGGAAATTTACTGGTTAACATTTTTTGTAAATACAATATATATATAGTTTGACTGAGTGGAAATGAATAAAGACTTTTTAGTGCATAATTTCTGTTGTCTTTTTTGTTGTTGTTGCAATTACAAGCGCCATTTTATTCTCTATTGTTCGCTCTTCTTCTTTTCATAATCTGTATCGTTTGAAAATTTATATAAATCAATCAATAAAACCATATTTATCTTCCTGCTTTTCTTGTATGTATGTATGTATGTATGTATGTATGTATGTATGTATGTATGTATGTATGTATGTATGTATGTATGTATGTATGTATGTATGTATGCATGCATGCATGCATGCATGCATGCATGCATGCATGCATGTATGTATGTATGTATGTATGTATGTATGTGTGTGTGTATGTATGTGTTTTATGGCTTCTTGTCTGTCTTTCTAACCCTAATTCCGCAATAATTTATTTCTTGATAATGCACTAATCAATTGTTTATAATTATGCACATCACGGTTATGTTTTCAGTAAGCCCAAACATTGAACATTATGAATAATATTTGTAAACAAACAACGAAACTGCGTCATAAATACACCAATTCATCGGGCAAGATTGGATTCTCTTCCTGGTACACATCTTCTCATATACGCAAAAAGAATGTGTGTGTGTGTGTGTGTGTGTGTGATTTGTATCTTTAATGTATCTTTTACATTTTTTCAGTCATATCGCTACGATGTCTATAGTGTGGCAGTTTATAGTGATGTCTAGCACTAAGGCATAGCACTGCAAACATGTAGCACGATGTCCCACGAATGTCACAGGCCAAACAGTCCTAGCACTAACTTCTTAATAACGAACGCCTACAAAGTCAGCTGTTAGCACTATTTTTTTTTTTTTTTGGTATAACTTGGCTGGGGTTCGAACCCGCAACCTCTCGCATTTGAGACGAACGCTCTAACCACTAGGCCACAGGAGTATTTGACCATCAATTAAATATGGAACAAAACACAAATAAAGAGACAAGCAAAGAACATGGCACAGCTTGCATTAGTCAGTTAAAGGCTAAGACGAAAATTTAGAAATTTCCGCTGATAAAAATAAATCTGTTTTATTGTTACAAATATCTTGAATTTAAGAAACGCTCAGCCAAGCAAACAAATCGTGCTGATCTCGTAAAACAAAAACGAACAGAAATCGTGGAATAAAGACCATTCGTCCTTACGATTCACCTGAATGTAACCACAAATAGGTTGCTTTAATCACGAACATTCTCATTAGTTGCAAGGGCTCTTTAGAGCTAAAATGAAATTAACGCAAGTCCATAATCATAGCTTTTGGGACATTTTAGAGCGAAACAGGAAATACTGCTAAAATTGTCAGTGGGTTTTACTTGAGAATGGTATTGTAGCAAAAACATTTATAGAACCAAACGGGAAACTAAAGATTATTTTATCGATCATGATAGACTCTTTTTATGTTAAAAGAATGTTCAACCAGCACGGGAAATGTAAAATTAGTTTACCATTTGTTTAATTACAATCCAAACACACCACATCAACCGATTTTTAATTACAATCATATCCCACACGCCACTATCCAGCAGTTATAGTTTTGTTCTAAGTCAAACACACATTTCTAATATCCAACAAAAAGAGCAGGAGTGTTTGTAGACACATTCTGTTCTTACATACATGCAAATAAATTATCATAGAAAGGAAGGGTGGCACGTAAACTGAGGAAGATGAAAAAGACACAGTGTAAGACAAACATAATATAGTCTTAGCAAAAACGAAATCAAAGTTAAGAGTATTTAAAGATACACTGCTATAGAATCACACAAACATACTATGAAATGAAACAAGAAAATTGAGTAAGAGATTGCAAGTTTTATTTGTAAACATGAAGACAGACAAAGATTGGCAATGATTCAAAGTTCACAACGTTGTGACGTAAGATTAGACCTCCAGTCATTTAGGAAAGTATCATTTTACAATCAGTGCATAATAGTTTGTTTTTGAGCTAATGACTTGATGATATTCAGAAAACCACTCTTATTTTGACCTTGTCATGACTAGTGAACTATATAAATATTCTACTGCGAGAATACTGCACAGAGAAACATCACTTGAAAAGTCTTTCAAAATAATAAAGGTAAACATTAATGCAACACTTATGCGCACCAAATCGTTGGAATTAAGAGTTCCTCAAAACACGCCGTTTCGTACTGATTTAGCTTAACTAAGTTCTAAATGACCCTCCGATCGTTTTATACGGATTGACCTAGCTACATGGTAAAAGTAAAAGCTAGCAGTGGTTCATCTTTACTGCCCAGCAAACCCACTGTTCGTACTGTTTGACCTAGCCACGTGAATAACATCATAAGCTACTATCATGAAATATTGTCATACGAACGAAGGAAAAAATGTTTCCAAATCATGTCGTTGTCTGAAGCTATGCAGTCAAATATAATACCTATGTATCAGTTTGCTACAGAGAGTTATAGAGCATTATATTAAAGTGGAAAAATATACCATTATTAAATTCGCGAGCGCATGTGTGTGTGTGTGTGTGAAACCGGGAAAGGGAATGTTACCCTTTTTATGAGTTATTTACGACAGATCACACAAGTTATTATTATTATTATTATTATTATTATTATTATTATTATTATTATTATTATTATTATTATTATTATTATTATTATTATTATTATTATTATTATTATTATTATTATTTGCATATGTTTTGTGCGGACGCCTTAATTGTCTTTGCTGACACTGCACACCATTAACATAGTATTCTCATCAGGCTTCATTCATATTGCTAAAAGCGGAAATTAAAAGTAAATATGAAAAAAGGGTTACATTTCTCAGAGATGGCTCTCTCAGAAGTTACAAACTGTGGAATTATGGCCATATAGAGTAGTATAGGGAAATGAGAGTTTTGGCTCACCACCACCCTCCCACACCTCCTCCCCCACCCCCGCCAAACCCTCATTTCCCTATACTACTACTACGTAGACAGGTATTTTGTAACCAGACAAAACAACAGGTGTTGGAATGCGATAAGCTCTGTCATCAGAAGTGACGAATTTGTTAGAACAGCGTATGTGTGGAAATGATTATTCTAAAGACGGCAAATAGGTTTTACCACAAATTTTTTATCAGATAACAGGATGAAAATTAAACTGTGCATTAGAACGTTTCAGTTAACAAGGCGGAAATTAAACTAGCATTAGAATGAAAACGATATTATTTTATATCTCATTACCAATGATTAATGTTTCAACTGTTGATATTAAAAATACTTCACTATCACGACTATAGATACTAAATTTTACTTTACCGCTCACACAGCGATGGGACTAAAACAAATCTTTCATTTCTGGTTTGTTCAGAGGATATTTTTTGTTGATAAAATATACCTTTGACCGATCGAGATCAATTGTGAGTTTAGTATAGTTTTGTTGGCTAATGGGGCTGTGAAAAATTTTAAATTCCGCTAGCAACTTTTGATACAATTGTTCGAGATAATTGAAATACACGCTGTTATCAGATCTGATGAGCGAAAGTTTTAACTTGTCACGTGTTCCATTAAAACATATACCTGATGTTTCATTATTAAATTCAACTGTCAATTGTTTATCGACATCATTAGATATTTGATGTTACTATTGTAGCTATTTGTCATTGTCAAATTTTCAAACATTATTTTATAAGTTTAGATAAAATTTCAGTTGGAAAAGATAATGTTGAGTATAGATCTATCATCATGACAATACCCAAGGGCAAATGTATCTACCCCATTTTTACAATAGCGTTTGTCATCAAAATTATACAATCCACGTTTGATAATGACATCTGTTTCGAGTTTATGATGATTAGTTCGAATTGCCATAGCTCTCATAAAACTAACACCGCCATCAAGCGCATACCTGTAGTCATCAAATTTCATAAACATTTTAACAAAATTACGAGGCAGACCTTTTGCTTTTTTCGTTATTTTATTATTGTCCAATAATACGGCATACATTTTACTACGTAATCCGATAAAGTATTTAATAGCGCTTGAGTTCATTTCATCTTTAAACTTACCAATAACCTTTTTATTTGTGTCGTCATGAAATTTACTGTCACGTGGATAATCGGAAAGATCAAACAGATGTCGATTATTGTACATGTCCTGATAGATGTCCTCACATTCGATTTCATATACGAGCGAATCAGTATCAGTAAACAATAATTTACTAGCCGGCCACTGATTTTTAATGAAAATCGTACATCAGCCACTTTGTTAAATCTAACACTGCAGCTCCAACATAGATCGGCTTGTTTAGTTTTAGATTTACTTTTCTTCTTTGTATCGCAACAAGATTTTCATTAACTATTTTCATGCTCACAAAATCATCGTCTGACACAAGTTTGTTTCTGCGATTGACATCATTAACTATTTCAATATTTACGCGTTTCCTAATATTCTCCATCGTCTTACCAAAAACGGAATTGTTCATCAGTTTAAAAAAGTTTTTCTCAAACTCTGTTTTTGCTGCAGCCCTTCTTGAAGTGTTTGAGTTAATATAACCTCTCATCCACGGCGACTGATTAAATTTTAGTACACGATGAACTTTTCTCAACACAAGACCAGCACCGACTGCTTGTTTTAAAACTTTAATTTTTCTTATCAAGTACATTTGGTACTAGTTTCTTGACCATGGAATGTTGCCTTGGTGATGCTAACGCTTGTTGTTCTTTTGATAACAAACTATAATCTATGACCATCGATTCCGCACAGAAAGGGTAATCATTATGTAATTTGTGTAGCAAATTTGGATAATCAAGATCAACTTCAACGAAATAGGAAACATCATCGGGTATCTTTTTTTCTGTCTCTGATAGAAATCGATCAACCGTGATCCAATGAAATCCGCTAAAAGGCATTGGTTCTGCCATCGAACCACCGTAAAGATTATTACAATCTAGATAAATTATATACTTCGAAGGAAGGTCAGGGTTATACTGTTTCAGGTATTTGTTGTTTGCTTCAGCATATTTTTTGTTATCACGCTAATACCACATCGGATACCTTTTTCGGTAAAATTGAACATATCAACATCAGTCAGTAACTCTAACCTTACCTTACTAAACTTTAGCAAAGCATCCCATGACAACCCAGGGGTAGAATAATACCAGCAAGGATCTAGTCCATAATTATTATAACTCACTTCACGAAAACTTTCAGAAACATCTGCTAATAATAACACGCCAGTTTTCAGGTATAAATCATGATAATCAACAAAAGTCTCACAATCAATCTCTTTCCAGATACCTTGTGCATACCTGTACTCATCATCAGTTATATTTTCATTTTTAAGTTGTGAGTAAAATTTGTCTTTGTCAGGTAAAGATATTTCATCAAATTTACTCCAGTCGTCGAGGTATTCGTATGGAAAAACTCCTTTTTTAGCTAGTAGATTAAATTTATCTCCAAAACAGTCTCTTAGGTTATCAAATTTACTACAACCTTTCACTAGCTCATCTAACGAGGCTGCCATAAACTGCAGGCTGTCAATAAAACGCAATTTACCCAGCGTAACTGACATGTACTTCTCAAAATTATTTGGGATGCATTTGATGATGTTATCGAGTTTTAGACGAGATTTTATATCAGAATCACCAAAAGCTTCTACTATAATATGGCTATAATATCCTCGAAAATTGTGAAGAATAACCGGAATAAAATCTGGAGCATGAAATTTTAAATTACACTGATTATGAGCCGATCCACGATACTGTCCAGTCAAATGACAATGGTCATGTACTTTTTTGTCATCGTCAAAAGCTTTTTCACAAATATGACAAATTTCTGCTTGCTCGTGAGCGGATTCTTGTTGAGGTGTTAATTTTAACATTGGCGTTACTTTTTTCAAACGATAAGTAATATTATCAACTTCGTTAATCAACTGCTTGAGAAGCCAAACAACTGGATTTTTACCTCGATATAATTTGATCGGTTTAGATACTCTCGAATCAGTACAACAAACTACCTTGTACGCTACTCCACACGGAACATGATTTTGAACTTTTCTTGTACTCGATTGATTATGATTATTTTCTACGCCAAGTACAGGTTGAAGTAAACACTCAAAATCAGCGTATATGACGAAAGGAATTTTTAGTTTGTGATTATGATGGACAAACTGTAACACACTATCTCCCTTAGATGGCATTGTTATTCTTTGCACATCACTACAGTACTGTAAATGATTTTGTAATGTTTCATTGTTAGTACAACCGTGCAAGCATCGGTAACAAAAGAACTTTTTATTTCTATTTTTTATTGTACTGTTTACCAACTAGTCCGTTAAAGTTTTTAATCCAAACGTAATGATTTTTGTAGTACAGTAAATTTATAGTCGATTGTGAAGCTTTTTCTGAAATATATCTCGGGTATACATCCTCTTTTTCATCTAGTCCGAAAACGTTAATTGAAACATTATTTTGCTTTTCAAATTTTGGTAATTGATTTTCTGCCACAGGAAAGTTAATATCTTTAAAATTTAATCTAGACACGTGACTGATATATTTTTCAACACGAGTAGCGTTTTTTTCTGCTGGAAATAGTGCGGAAAGAACAGCCCATTGGAAACATTTGTTATCTACGTTTTTGATGTTTATACAACATCTTTTACTTTTTATTTTTGGTGGCAGGTCGAAGTATGAACTACCTCGTAATGCATTATATTTCATCGTGTGAAACAATATTCCTTTGATCATTTCAAACTTCCAACCTGAACCTAATTGACTAAATTCCTCTATTTTTTTCCAAATTTCTTGGTGTATTTCATCAGATAGTGATCACAAATCAGTCCCAAGCAAATCACGTCTTGATTTTGCGTTAATATAAGGTTCTGCAATTTCCTTGTTAGTTAATTCTTCCGTTATAACTAACTTTGAAAATATAACATGATATTGCACAAATAATCTAATACTTTTGTGTTTTTCGAGCTCACGTTTTACAGTTGTCTGTAGTAGTTGGTAAAGATTCGTTGCATTAAAATTTACTAAAACATTTTGATTATCAAACTGATAACTATTATCAAAACCTGCAAAAGCAGTCGCTATTTTATTAGGTTCTCCCATAAGGCTTTTCTTAGCTATATCACGTAATTTTAACATTATTATATTATAATGCAATATCTAATTGATAATTTTTTCACACTGCGCATGCGCTAAAAATCAATTAGAGATAAAAAAAATCGCCTATAATATAATGACAGTAAATCTGACAAGCGCACGTGAGCAAGAGATTTATCAAATTCCCCAACGTATAACTTTATCTCACACTGCGCATGCGCTAAAAATCAATTGAAGATAAAAAATATTACCTATAATATAATGACAGTAAATCTGTCAAGTGCACGTGAGCAAGAAGCATATCAAATTCACCCAAAGTATAACTTATACGCTGGAAATGTATTAGGTTCGGTTATCAACATTAAAACTAGAATACCTGTTGGCAAATTAACGTCAGCGGGTTATAATATTAGTGTAAAGGGAGATAATGCCGAGAGGATTGCAATGTTTAGAAAAGATTTTATTTACACGTTGTTCTGCGATGATATTCCAGAGGGACAGCGTGTATATCATTATAACGGTAAAGTCACTGATGACAACATTGAAAATTTGTCCTTACAAGATGAGTTTCAGCCGCATCCAGTCTTTGATTTATACGAGGCTAACGATCGTGGTATTATAAGAAACAGGAAAACTAAAAAAGTTCTTGGTACTATGAACAATATGGGATATATCAGGGTAACTGTTAGAGGAACACTAACGGATTTTGTTAGTTATAATGGTCATCGGTTTGTTTTCGAGGTGTTCAACGGATCTATACCCAATGGTCTGGTTATCACTCACATCAATAATATACAAACTGATAATAGATTGGAAAATCTGGAGATAGTGACGCAACAGGAAAATGTGAGAAAAGGAAAAAATAGTAATGGTATTAATTTTAGATGCCCAATAAAACCTGTTATTTCAAAAAACCTCGATACGGATGAGGAGATTGAATTTAAATCGATTACAGCTGCGGCGAAATATTATAAGATAAATTCCAGAACAATAAAATTTATAGCCGATGGAGTAACAAAATCAGCTTTTTCAAGAGAATACGATGCTAGGATTGGTTTTAGATATGATGATCAATAATATTTTGTAATTCGGTTTTAGTCAAGCAATGATGAGCAAATGCTATGATATCATCGTGATTAAATTTTAGCGTCGTTACTGCACTTTCATTAATTTTATTTTTTTCTGCTTCTGTTAGTAACATTTTATGAGAATCACCTTGCATTACAATAACATCAACACTATAACCCAACAAACATTTTCTTACCGCTTCGGCTAGTTCGTTGTAATTTACTATATTAACTTTTTGGTGTTATTTTATCTCATCAGTCATCTTATAATAATAAATTAGATAAAAATATATTATAATAATGGACTTGATGAAACGACTTGCTGAACTCTACGAAGAAGATACTAGCGACAAAGTCACCAGCGATAAGGTCATATTTTCCAAAGATTTTATAGACAAATCTATTGGTTATAGTGAAGATGATATTTTGTATAACAAAGAATCTGATGATGATGGTGAAATAGTCACTGGTGCTGACAGATAAAATTACAGCAGATCAACAACTAAACGGTATAATGTCAAGTATCACATTGTTAAACAAATAATAAAATTTAATTTTACCGTTGCCGAACAACAACTGTTTTGGCAGCTAATCAATCCTTTCTTAAATATCAAGATTCCAGGCCGACAGAAAAATATCAAATTCGATTTCATATTCGTTAAAATTTTTAATCTAATGACGATCTCTAACGATCGTAAGCAGTATCTAATATCGTTATGTAAACCAGTAAAATGTAAATCTGTCAAACAAAAGTATGAGTTAATTTATAATAGCATTATATCATAATCTGCTTAGTTGGGATCCAACTGTTTAATTTATCGCTATACCCACGCCATTTGACTAAACTTTTATTTCCTTTTTTTCTAATCACTTTCTCGATAACAAAAACATCCTGCTCAGTTTTCTGTAGTTCTTGTTCATAAAAACTACCTACGATCGGTTCCCCTGCCAGATCTGTTAAAACGTACGTTACATGTACTGTTAAAAGTACCTTATCAACTACAAATACTTCTTCGCTCCAGTTTGGAGTAAATCCTTTTGCAAATACCTTTTTGTCAAAGAAATTCTAACTTTATCACCAACCTTAAATTTATGTTTGCGGTACATGTTTTCATTTGCTAATATTGGATTTTTAATAGCTTTTTTAGGTGTAATTTTGATGGTTCGATGTTTCGTGTTATTATATTCACCTACGATTTGAGAAAGGTCATCGATGTACCTGTTGGTGTTTTTAGCTGTCATATGTTTGTGTAATTTCTCGTTTAGCGTGCGATGAAATCTCTCAACAACAACGCTTTTACCCTCGTTTCCTGTAACATACCTTTTTATATTATTTTGTTCTAGAAACTGCTCAAACTTTTTGTTAAAAATTCGGATCCGTGATCAGTCCAGATTTTATTCGGTTTTCTTTCTGTACTCATTATTATTTGTTTTAACGCATCAGTTATTGAAGTTCCTGTCTTATCCGAAACAGGTACACTGAAAGCATATTTGCTAAAAACATCTATAACATTAAACAAATACCTTTTTGGAGCACCATCAGCGCCAACGTTAAACTGAGCTAGATTGGATACATCCACCAAATCTATTGCCCAGATATCATCTAGCCATTAGCGACAACTTTACGTCGTGGGAACTTTTTTTAGGTCTGTGCAGCTCGACTGCAAGATCATCGTATACTTTTGCTCCTATCATTCCCTGAACAAATTTTCTATCAAAACGTTCTCGTAGATTTGTTGGCTCCATATCAGGTAATTCGTCTAACATTACTTTATCACAATCTGATTTTGAGTTTTCATGATCACGATAACAGATATCATGACGCATTGCTATTGCATCCACTTGATTATAAGGCTCTTGGCCTGGCAACGGATTGTCGTTTTCATCTAGTTGTTGATCTAGCGGATTCCACGGACCAGTATACCGATGACCTGGCAATGTCCAACCGCCTTTTGGTTTTGGTAATTTTCCAATAATTTTATGTATATCTATACCTGACCCTATTATTTCTCTGTTGTTACAACATTGACAGTATGCGACAATTTTATTTTGTTCAAGACACAAAACTCTGTCAGAATCACAGTTGCATATCATTCTATATTTCTAAGCGTCGACTAAAATAATATCAGGATAACCAGATCCTAGCGACATCTCTGAGGATACTGTCGCTGGGGACACTTTCTTTAAAAACATATTTTTTCTTTTTCCACAGACTGCACAAAAACTTTTTAATACTATCCTGTTGTTGTTTGTTTTTTTCTGTTGTTTCATTAATATTTTCTGTTTTAGTTCTACACTTGAGACAGTATGTTGACATTATTCTATTTTTAAGTTTAGATAAAATTTATTGCGATCTCATCACTAGCTTGAGAAGGATGCTTGTCAAACTGTAAAATAAACTTTAAAAAGTTAAAATTTCTGCTCATCTGTTGGATAAACATTATACAATAATATCCACAAGTAGACGTTCCAACAGGTTGGAGTTGATTTGACGAATAATATATTTTTTTAAATTTTTTGTTCACATATTTTTTATTACATCGCTTGGAGGAAGTCCAAACGAGTCAAAATAATTATTATAAACTGCTACCCAATGCGTGCCGGATCCATCATTGAAATCTTGTATATTAATAACACACGAACTTACAGCTGACGGCGATTTTATTGCTGCGAGTTCATCTTTATAATAAACTCCATGAAATCCAGGAACAGCTTTTAACTTATCAATAATATCAAAATTACTCAACGGGGTGGTCGAGATCCCGGTAATGTTAGACCACGTCCAATTCCTAAAAGATTTGGCAGCAGACTTCCCGCTAGTCCCGCCAAAAGTGGAGCGAACGGAATAATTCCTCCTTGTTTTGTTTGATTGCATATGCATTTGCATTTTGGTGTTGGCGATTTTGTTTTTGTTGTTTTCTTTTTTTGTTGGCGATTTTGATATTGGCGATTTCTTTTTCTTTTGTGGCATTATAATATATCATTTACATAAAATTTACAATTTTTTATTCCACCTCCACGAATGATACCATTACCTTCGACTGCTTTCTTCGTTGCTCCAGATATTGCTCCAGACGCTGCTGCTATTCCTAATGTGCCTAAGACTGGTAAAATTTTAGGTATTATTGTACTAGTTAATACTGAATATGCTGGACCAAGAAAACCACCTTTGACAACAATATCATTTGCCATCGCTGTCATTTGTGCAGTACTCAAATTTAAAACAAAAGTTTTTTTTACGATCATACTTTTTTACTTAATTTTTTGTTAGCATTACTTTTTTTAAAACACCATCAGAAATATTAGGATTCATTTTTAATGATACCTGTTCTCGCTTTGCAATAGCAGCTACTAATTTTTTAACTTGGCCATCAGTCAAATACACTTCTTTTATAATATATTTTGCCATTTTATATAACAACTGTAGATTAAACTTGAACTGTCATTTTACCTCCAATAGAATCTATCATGATAAATCTATCACTAATCACTAATGCGTATACGTACAGCGCTACTGGAACCGCCCC
Source organism: Potamilus streckersoni (assembly GCA_016746295.1). Taxonomy (NCBI): domain Eukaryota; kingdom Metazoa; phylum Mollusca; class Bivalvia; order Unionida; family Unionidae; genus Potamilus; species Potamilus streckersoni. The sequence goes on from JAEAOA010002072.1 coordinate 1,247,266, forward strand.
AAGTGTCCAGGTGATTTCAATATCTGCTGTGCTGTCTACAATTCGCTCGTTATGTTTACTAACATCAAAATGAAATATAGGATAAAGGGTACGAAATTCCTCTGCTGATATTTGAGTTCCATCTTCAACATCTTGATATTTTTGTATTGCGTCAAGCAGGTACATGTACGGTCGAGAAATATTTTTATTAACGTCATCAGCAAAATTACACCCGATAGCTCGTTCTGGATATTACTTTGAATTTAATCTAGCGTGTATTCGTCTGATATCAGCGTGGTCAAATATTGCATTATTTTGTTGTTGGTTACCTCGTCGGGCTTGCTGTTGAAATACGACAAAGATATTTCTCGGCAGTTGTTCGCTTGATGTTGTTGTGACCCTCCATGTGTAGTCAGTAGTATCTGGAACCGCTGTCTGATATATTTTATGCTGCTTAAAATAAATTCTGTTTGTATGCTTATCAAGCGTACTATTTAGTACTGACATTTTAGTGATTGATGGTGTTATACGTGGCATCCACAAAGCAAGTTTGTTTATGATAAACTGTACATCAGCCCCTCCAGATCTAAACAAACAATCGTTTTGTTCAGCTCGATCTAAAATAAGAGTATGTTTTACTCCGCGAAATACTTTATCATAATCGCGACAAAAGCCGAAAATCATACTTTGCGGAAGCATCATTGTAATTTGACGTGATCCTGCTGCAAGATTTCATCGCCTAGCAAAGCCTTCGTTATAACGTGGATTTCTCACGTCAAGTGTGTTAAGAAGCAAATTTATCATTGCAGTACCGTCTGCAGCTGCTCCTGGTGGCGTTATATGTAGATTATTAAAAGCTGCTGTAAGAGAAACTCTTGTGGCGTTTGCATTAGCATCTGCAGCAGGTGCGACAATATCTAGTGCAGCAGCATTAGCAATGAGAAAATTTCTCACAATTACAGCATTTTCATCAGCATTAGCTCCATGTACTATAGCGCCTCTCTTTAAAAATTCGGTTGATTCAGCTATACCCCGTCCAGTATCTTTAAACCACATCATGTTAGTTGCAGTTGATCTTGAGTAATCATCTGTAAACGAAATCATATTTAAAATTGTACTTGCAACTTTTAGACGACCTGAAATATCTTCTATAGTTTGATTGGCTAGTTGATATCTAGCACCTTTGAGTAAACTCCAGCCGTTATTTATAAGAGCTACTTCTGCTCCAACTGCAATTACAGCAGGTGGATTGGCTAATGTCATAATCTGACCACGAACTTCTAACATAGCCTTATGTGGCAGTAGAAATACATCTTCGTCTCTGGTGTTAAAGGTTCTGATACCAGCTTTTTTTGGTTCGTTAGAATTCTCATCAAGGTACTCAACATACTCAAATTCTGTCACATCATTGTCGATGTCATAAGTTTCTGTTAACTCGAGATAATTTTTAACAGACATTTTATTTTATTAGATTATATAAAATTTTATTGCAGCATTGTTACTTTAGATATTAATTTTTTTATGATCTGCTCGCCCTTTGGTGATAATAATTTTTTTGTTGCTGTTATCATAGCTCGCTGGGTTTCTTTTGTTGGAGCAATTTCTGAGATAGCTTGTTTTATTTCAAATGCAGTCGGTGGATCACCTTTTATTTTATCAGCTATTTTTTGTTCCACCGCAGTCCCAGCGGCAGATGCAGCCCCAGTTGCAAAAGCTTTACCAGCGTCAATAGCAATTGGTGCAACTTTACGTGCTATACCCGGGATATTTTCAAAAACTTTAGTGAACATATTTCCAAAAAAATCCTCCTACTATCTTTCTTCGATAAACTTTTTTTCTTTGTTTCATTATATTTGATGTTGCATAATTTTTACTTTGCTCGCTTAGATGTAAATAATAAGTTACAACTTCATTATTAACATGTAACTGTTTTCCTGATTGATCTGTCAACTGCATTATTATACTTGATATTTGATTTTCAACGTTTAAAGGATAATATATAATATGTCGTGGAGTTATTTGCATGAGAGAACCTGGCGGGACTTCTGGTGAGAAACTGTAAATCGTTTGACCTTTGCTACCTTTTGATGTATAAGAGCCAGAAGCAATAGAGCAATTTACTAATATTGTATTTACTTCTGTTATATTTGCTGGCAGTTCACTGTCATATGTAATAGGCTGATCAAGTACAGTGTAAGTTTTTTTCAGTAAATCCTAACAGTTGTGCAATACTTCTTTCTCTTGGTTCAAGTCTGATTATTATATTTTTCAAAGTTATCCTAGTTCGCAACATGTTATAATTTGCTGCCAATTCAAAATTATCAGCCACACCGTCAGCTTTTGTGATGAGCTCTTTGATTGTCTTGTTTAGATCAGTAATATTATAAGCTCCTTGCGGAATTTTTATTTTTTTTTTGTTGTAGATATTGGAGATGGTGTTATCATAGTAAAATACATTTCATCGTTAACATCATTTTTCACGTTAGGTATAGCATTCCAGCAAGTACAAGAAATTAATCCAATTTCATATTGTTTTGTAGGATCTTGTTGGATAGGTGGAATATAATTTACTGAAAAATTTGCGCTATCTATCGCAGACTCACTAGAGTTTAGTAATAATGTTATTTGCATTCCTTTAATATTATATCATTTTACAAAATTAAGTCGCGGTGTAAAGTTTCATATTCGTTAAATGTTAATAATTCACTCGATCTTAGATGATCAAGTATGTCAATGATTTCATTATCAAGTTCAACACTAACATTTCCAGCTTCCTTTGACGATATTAATAACATTAATCTACCTATCATTTCAGTATTTGAAGTAAATACTTTTACACCAGTTCCTGTTCTTACTCTACTTTTTTGTGTATGAGATTTATCAAAAGTAAAAAATTTCCTTCTAAAACTCCACCCACTACCAAAAGGTTTTGCTCTACTATTTTCTGCTGTTTTTTTAAACGTGAGAGTAATGACACTGTTTCTCATTCTATCATAAAGTGGAAGCATATCATCAATTTCTGTAACCGTGTTTATTTCATCTTTAGCAGTAACTCCGTCATTAAATATTACATCTAATCTATCGAATAATTCTTGATATTCTACACCAGTCCACTTGCTTATATCATCAATACCCCTTACATTTTCTTTGTTTAAAAAATCATCATATTCACTACCTTTTATCTCATCATTTGCTCTTTTTGTAAAATAAAATCTTTGATCTCCAACTTCCATAAACTTTACAGTAAGCTCACCGACTCTTTGTTGCTCCTCTTTGATATCTTTTATGTCTCCTGATAAATTTGTTATAATATTTGTTATTCATTGCGTTGTTAACTCTGCTAATCTTCGCTCAAGTTCCAGCGGATTGTTTATCAATCGATCTGTTTCAGCTTGTCTAGCCGCAGGATCAGCTATATTTGCTGTAAGTGCCTCAATCAGTTTTCTTTTTTCTTCATCAGATCTAGTAACAAGTTTTGCAGCAGCTGCTTCTTGTTGTTCTCTAACAATTCCAACCAAACCTTTTTCTTGCAGTTGTTTAAGTTCTTCTTCTGATAGTGGTTTAGTTTCAGGTTGTTTACCTAATAGTGCTTTAGTAACCGACTTGAAAATTGTAGCTGTTACTTCTGTAGCAGTTACTTACCCACGTCGTGCTTCTTGTACTTTTTGCTTAAGTGATGCCTGAGATTGAGCAAGTTTTTTAGATCTCCTATGTGTTGTATGTATCTTGCTCGTTTGTCCATTATTATAATTATAAATTTTATAAAATTGAAACGCTTTACTGTAAGTAACTCTTAATACAACAGCGAAACATTTTAGTTGGATCATTTGTAAGTTTATCAAACAAGAAAAAGTTAAATTTATCTTTTGTAGCATTACGGTAAAGTTCAATAAACTTATCTTTTGTCACGCCACCGCATTGCTCGCTTGCAATATTTCTAACGTCAACATTATCCAGTCCTGGAAATAAAATAAAACAACCCGTATTTCGCCTAATAAATCTATCAACATTATAAAATACTTGAGCGAGATAAACAGAATTACACTGTTTGTTACGTGACAGTGAGAAATATGATCTTATTTTGTTCATCTCCATGTTATTTAGTGGAATATGGTCAAAAACTACTATCTTATGTTCATCTGCATCAAGTTGATTAACTGGAATAAGATCTTCTGGCTGCCTAATTATAAAAAAATCTTCACCAGCTTTAAGATCATCACGAAGCTTGCTATTATATTCGCTTAATAACTCATACTTATCTTGCTGTGGATTGATTGTGTAAATATAAACTCTGTCGTAGTTAAAATTATCACCAAGAAGCAAATTCATAAGCAAATTTGTTTTCCCCGATCCAGTTCGCCCAACAATAAGATAATGACAATCAGAAAGTTCATTGTTATGTTTATGCTTCACTAGTCTCTCTGTATCAAAGTTTAATATCAACGATTTTGCCATTTTGTATAATATTAAACTAGTGTTGATAATTTTATCTAGGATATTAAATAATGAACTACTATACAATATTTGGAGAACTTTTAGGAGATTTATCGACAGGTGACTTATCCAAATATGCAACTCTTGATCAGCTTAAAAATGAAATCAATAATTTACTAAATCTTACAAGCGTAGATCCAGATGAAGTCGTCATTTCCAGGACAAAGAAGGACGATTAAAAACGAGTGATGTAAAACTGCCAGATATAGTTGTACGAAATCCAAGTGGGAATATTGTTATGAAACAAAACAAGATTACAGGTCTTGGAAACCCAACTGAGGATGGGGATGCTGTCACTAAAAAATACGTCAATGATTGGGACGCTTCAATTAATAATGTAATCACAGCGCTCAAAACTGATTTTACCAGTCACGTGAACACATTTTTAAGTTTTCGCAGAAACATAAACAAAATTAGAGATGAATTTTTTTGGAAATCCATCAAATGTTAACATTACACTCGCTAATATTAACACAAAACTCAATGATATTAACACAAAACTCAATGATATTATTAGTGGAATTCCTAATATTGTTGAGAAAACGAGTATGGTTAAAATTCCTCACAAACAGATTAAAAATATTGTGTATACTGTTGCATCTGGTTATAGTGGATGGACATCACAAAACAAATCTATCAAATATATTGCAGAAGTTACCGGTGTGTATAGATTGTCAGTGTTTAGCAGTGTAAAGTTTAAAATATTTACCACATATTCATGGCGTTATTTAGATGATGACATATTTGGAATATTATCTGAAATATTAAACAAAAATTCTGAGGAGGAATTTACACTTGAACCAACTGATAAAAATTTTGTAGGTCCTTATCGGTGGTGTTTGGAATTTGTAGCTGATTTATCATAACTATGTAAACAAATATTATAATGAAAAGAAGTATAGTTGATTTTAGTCACATTTCAAAAGATATTCCAGAACAGGGTGTGGACGCACTAATACAATACTATAAATATTATCATAAAAAACTTTGGTGTGTTAAAAATGTTACAAATACTACAACAAGATCCTTCGAGTAATATCATATCTACCCTTGTTAATGACCAGTTCTGGTATAATTTCAAGTGGGGTATCATTAAATCCATTTTTGTTAATTATATCTGGTATTGGTGTTTCACTGACAGCGGCGTGTAACAAAGTAGAACCAAGACTTTTGATAAAAAAGCACGGATGTTTAACGTCAATTAAAACTTACAAGAAACTACTTGATCAGATCCGGTCTTACCTATTAGGAGTTAAATATAATATGGATGATTTATTACGTGAATTTCGTATTATTGACAATATGTTAACAGATATTCTACCAATGAGGGTTAGCAAGTATGAAAAAAAATATCACAAAAAATATGAGTAACATAAAATTTTATCTAAACTTAAGATATAATATACTAAAATAATATCATTTCATTCTAATGCTAGTTTAATTTCCGCCTTGTTAACTGAAACATTCTAATGCACAGTTTAATTTTCATCCTGTTATCTGATAAAAAATTTGTGGTAAAACCTATTTGCCGTCTTTAGAATAATCATATTCCACACATACGCTGTTCTAATAAATTCGTCACTTCTGTTGACAGAGCTTATCGCATTCCAACACCTGTTGTTTTGTCTGGTTACAAAATACCTGTCTACGTAGTAGTAGTATAGGGAAATGAGGGGTTTGGCGGGGGTGGGGGAGGAGGTGTGGGGAGTAGGTGTGGGAGGGTGGTGGTGAGCCAAAACTCTCATTTCCCTATACTACTTATAGAGGTAAATATTAGATCGTGTTATAAGTATTTAGGATGTATATTTTCATCAAATTGTCTTGGTATATGTGCCAGCAAATTCTATCCATATACTGAAGCAAAGTATTTCAAGATTTGGCAGACTCTACGCACCTGCTAATTTCGCTGGATGGATCGATCATAAACCCAAGTAAAGACACTTGGAGCGAAAAGGACGTTCGGCAAAAATAGAGACTTTCGTCAATACGCAAGAGTTATGGATTGCAATATCGCAGGATTCGATAGAAAATTTCACTTAAAATATTATTTAGAACTAGAGGACGAAATGTCCCTCGGTCACCACGAATATAAAGATTCTATGAGTTTGTTTAGCCATGCCTTTGAGTAGAATACCTAAAAGTTTGGAGTGACAAAAATGACCAAAGTTTATTTTTCCGCATTGTTCAATATTTGATCCTATTGTCTTCCCCATTTGCCTGACGTTCATTACTGCAACCTCGACGGTATATGCACTCAGAACAACGACAGGCATTTTATGTTTAGTTCCTGAAACTTACTCTTGAAAGCCGTTTGACTTTCAAGAAGATAGGTTGAATATTGCCTATTTGATATCGAATGTGGACGGCTCTATTGTGGAAATTTCGATAATGTTTTCTGGATCAAGTAGGTTTAAATCCTTTGATGGGAGCCAAAGCGTGTAGATTAGTCTGTCTAAAGCCACCATTCCCCTTCGATCATCTCACTCACTCAGCCGTGACAAGGTGCAGAATGACTAATGCCTAAACTTTAAACTTAGTAGATGTCGAACATCTGAATCAGCGCACAGTTTCTTTGAAAGACTAACCAATGCAACAGGCATGTATTACTACGAGAACGAACCTCAAGGAGAAGAAATAAAATACATCGATATATATATATATATATATATATATATATATATATATATATATATATATATATATATATATATATATATATATATATATATATATATATATATATATATATATATATATATATATATATATATATATATATATATATAAGTTTCCAAGTCTAAGCATAGCGATTATATAACAAAAAAAAACTATCTCCCAACAATTCTAGATATCTTTGACAAGTAAGTTCTACTCCCAATGACCGCGCAGCCTTTCCGTCAATATATCTTTGTATTTTGGATATGAAAAGTTCGGCGATTTTCTAAATGTTAACAGACACATGCACATGTAACACATAGTTGATTAGGAAAGGTGTACCAAATGCAAAGTCTTAACCCCTACGATCTTGTACCCTTATGTGCTACCACATTATTGTCAAGGACAACTAAAGTTTTCTTTCTTTGAGCCGTACGTTTGCTAAACAAATGCACTCGAGACAAACAGTCGCCACAAGAGTGAAGATCGCGTTCTGACAGTTACATGAGTGTTGACTTACTTATTGGATATCAACGGTTAAAATTGCAGAAATTTGGCACTTTTCTGCCACCAAAAGGACATCGACTCCAATAAGGTAGTTCTATCAGACTTAAGCAACGAATTCGTGAATTGAAACATGAAGCTAGTGGCTATCCATCTTCTTGCCAGAAGCCAGAAGGCAAAGAGGAACTCAATGAACTTACCCGGCCTTATAAAGACATCAGCTTGGAACACGGGAAAAACATACGAAGACCATCGTTTGCCATGGTCATGTTAAATTATTTTTTGGGAAAATCCATGCAACCTGCTATTTTACTGAAGGCAGAATAGTGCCACATCCATATCATTGCATTCAGCTAATTCGATTTTGATGAAAAAGCGACAGAGTGTGCACCCCTCTTCCACCTTCATCTTTTTTGACAATGTTATCATTGAGACATATGTCAATTGTTAATGTCTTAGATCTTAAAATTATGTACAGAAAGGAAGTGAAGCCAAAATATTTAAGCAAATTTCAACAAAAAAAATGTTCATTGAATATAAAACGAATATTTAAAATTCACTTACAATATTGTGAATTAAATTCCGAATAATCTTAAATGTCCCATTACAAGTCCAAGAATAAAGATTGTTTCGGATGAATTCAAATAATCTTATATGTCCTCATATATCAATGATCTTGAATGATATGTTATATCAATGATTCAATCCAGAAAGTTTGCAAACGAGTTTACAAATACCAAGGTAATTTATTAATCCAAAAAGTCAATGTGCAATTTTGTAATTTCAATGGATAATTAAAATAAATAATCCTCTTGAATCAATACTGATTCCAATCATTACAACTTCAAGGACAATAAATCCACGGAGATTGGATAATGCAAATGTAGAAATATTAGGGTATCCTATTTTGGAATCAATTAAAATATTGAAGAAAGTAGTAAAAGAATGTCGAGGAACTAATTAAGTTCATTTGGTGTGGTATTTGACTTTTCTGGTTAAAGTGATACATTTCGCTTAAATTCCATTCACATTATCATTTACTCAAAACGAAGGAGCCGTTGCTTGCTTGCCAAATGCGATAAAACAAAAGCAATATTTGAAATAACATAATAGCGGTCAGTCTCCAAATTAAATGTCTTATAAGGTAGATAAAGCATTGATGAAAATATTCATAGCCTTTACGACCTTATTGGTTACACTACGAAGTGTAATAAATCTTTTCTTTTATGTGTTTAATATACCTCGATAAAGATTTTTATCGCTTGCAGTTGAAGATTACAGAGACGGAAAAAACTAAAGTGAAATTATATACTTTCGTAAAGATTTTTTTTATTAAAGTCACGCGGCTAAGTGCACTTAAAACGCTTGAAAGCAAGCATACAAGATAAAAGAAACATCTTGGAAGCTTCCTCTCGTCATGGCAATAATCATCTACATTTAAATAGTTAGAAGTTATTATGTACATAGCTGAATAAACCTTGGATAGTTTCTTTTTTATTTGGCTAAATTCTCAGTGCGCCGCAAAGATGATCTATTGGAATTATAGTACTACGTAAATATGATACAAACTAGTACTTGTATGGTTATAGGTATCGAAAGCGAAGTTAGTGTTGAAAAATATTGTACATAAGGATGTATACTGGATTTGATATGAACATATTGTACATTGTTCAATCCATTGTTAAAATATTTCACAGTGAATTGAATAATAGCAAATATGATCTGGATAGATTGATGAAAACAGTTACAGTAATGTACAACCATCGGGACAAATTGGTGTAAACTGTTACAGTAATGTACAACCATCAGGACAGATAGATGTAAACAGTTACAGAAATGTAAAACAATTGGGACAGATTGATATTGTAAGGCCCTTTTTGGTCCTTAAGGGTGCTACATATATTTGTATATAGGAACAGAGAGAAATGAATTTTAAATAAAAGTCAAAAGATTGGGGTTGGGGCGATGAAAGAGTAGTTATATCATCAACATAAAATCGAGAAAACTTTTGGCAATGTTTAATTAATTGTAATAATAAATAAATAAATAAGAGCCATAGTTGTTGTGTACAACTAGATCATGTAATTCTAATATAATAACAGGAGGTGGGGGAGGCTGCCACGTGTGATGGGAGACAACTGCTACAATCTATTTTTGTAAGAATTAATCCATTAATTCTTGATTATTTATTATTATGATAAGATCCAAAAATGGACATACTCGAAAGCTTGCTTTGCTTTGAATTCTGGCGCCAACTGTACTCGTCAGTTGTCTGACCAACATTGACAGCGCTCCCGTATTTATAAGCTTCCCCAGGCACCACGTGAGACAATCCAACCAATCGCTGTATGCACGGCAACCCATCTAACCAATCGGTGTCTTGTATGGTGTGCCATGCATTGCATTGTAAACAATACAGTTTTGCCTGGTATACAATGTCAAAATTACAAATAGATACATTACATAACAATAAGTAGTTGAATATTATAGAGCTCGTCTATGGAACGAATAAGAACATTTTATGAGCTCAAGTTTATGTGAAATTGAACTTTATGATGATATCTTAAGTCTTGAATAATTGAATCGATTCATATTGACGCGGGTTCTGCACTTGATGCAGACGACCGCTATTGTCACATTGAAACATAAATTGCATTCCTCGATACAACGGTATTGCAAAAGATATTATCACTAAAACATGCAAGTCACTTTCTTATTAGTACCTTATTATCATTAGAAAGAATAACTGCAAATGTGAAAGTATAGAATCTCTAAATACGAAACTCTCATGCTAATCCAAAATGGCGGACATCGTGATACGAGGACACACATGGACTGTTCTCGTCATGATCTTGTAGGTATTTTACATATATTACAAACAGTAATAGCATAAGAGCATAATATGTGTAGCAGATAAGCTAAACAGTACACTCTATAAACTTTATTACAGACTTTCAAAGACGTTTTACCGAAAGAACCTTTACCTCGAAAATAGGTTACACATGTTAAGATCGGTTGCCAGAATTTTCTGCTAGTTTGACAGTCAATGGACATTAAAGATAAATATAATTACTCTTCTTTATAAATGAATATTATAAATCATATTCATATGTACCATATCAATAAAAACAAACTTAATAAAAGCAAAGACTGAAAATAGTATCCAAGTCATTGTGACTCTAGTTATGGTCATTACTATACAGACAGTGACAACCATCAGGATAGATTGGTGTAAACAATGTCAGTGATGTAAGCTACCTGTATAACGGGTACCTATTTATTTGATAATGAGAGATAATCAATAGCGTAAGATAAAGCAACATAAGGGGGCAACTGAGGGTCAATAGGAGTCAATTGGAATTGAACGTGGGTGATGACATTGTACTGGACACTTATAACAAAATGACCAGAGTGTTGCAAGTGGCTGACCTGAATTGGGTGAGCGCATGGTAACAGTGCTCGAGTTGACATCAACACCCGTTACTGTAGGTAAGTAGGAATGTGAAATGGATAGATAGGGCAAACAAAACATATCTATACAAAAGGAAAGAAAGAAACAAAATACTTTTTTAACACTAAGACCAAAAGTATGGGTAACAGTGGAAGAGTACAGGTATATATTTTCTAGGCAAGTGAGAAAAGTAAAAACCAAATTCCAAATAATTCATTATTCATTAGCGTATGTGTGTGGGTGTGTCATCGTTCTATGGCATCAGTGTGTGGGTGTGTTATCATTCTGTGGCGTCAGTTTGTTAAAACTTATCTATTTTTTAAAAAGAGATACAAAAATGATGGATGAACAGACTGTCAAGTTTTTGTCACTTTCATGCCAAGTACGTGAAAGAAAACATTCCTTCCATTTCTTTTCCAACTAGCATCGATCCAGGATTATATATAAAGAGAGGTTAAAGAGCGCATATTCATGCAGTGTCAATACACACAAAACACACTGTTCTAATTATAAAAAGATGAAGACTTTTCTGTTTTCACATCTCATCAGGGCCATCACATTGGCTAAAATCTGTGCATTATTTCCATTTCTATCTATTTGCTGGCACAAGTTCTTCGTCATCATTAAGTTCTTCTTCTTCAGAACCACTCTCCTGCTTCTGAACTCCTCTTCTTTTGTTTCTGTTTCTGTTTCTTTTCTTTTTTAGGGCACTCTGAAGCCTAGTAAGACACTGACAACGATAACAGGTAGCTTGACTTTTGAATCTCATTCTTGGATGAAGCGGTGATCCTAAAGACAAATAACGATTTACCTTGCAAATATAGAAAACTTTATTTTGCATGACACTTATCAAAAAAATGATCCGATGGGTAAGTTTTGTTGCCACTTAAGCCTGTGAATTATGATTTCGTATGAATCTTAGTAAACATTTTGACCAGTATCATCGATCTGTGCTGACTCATCAAAGGTTTTCATTGTTTGAGAATTAAATGAAATACTCTGACTCTAAGACACTCACCTTATATACAGATACTGGTACGTGTGAAACTTTGTCGAAGTAATTTTTTATTTGCAGTCAATATGAAATGGTTCCAGTGAGAAACTAGAAGAAATTTAGAGGAAACATCGTGCCGTGTTTCCGCAAGCACACGCTCTGCAGTGTTGGCTCAAATACATGCGAGAGATTTCGATGGCTACATTGGCAAATCTACATCAATGTCCTCCACTTTTATCAAACGCAAAGAGAATCCTGATTCAACCCAAAAGAAATTGGTTAGTCCCCTAAAATTATTGTTATATTTGAGAGATGCAAATATTCACTTCCAGAAGATTAAGAAATCCGTGGTATGTTTAGGGTTTAGGTAGGGTATACAATTTAGCAAAATTAAAGTTAGTAATCAACATGTATTGTTTAAATTGTTCCAAGAAAAAAGCAGTCATAAAGCAACAATGACAATCCGAGTCACACAATACTTTTCATAATGTGTTGTTAGACGTTTGTGCTAGCAATATTGATGATGATATGGTTTTTTCTTATATAATACAATTTTGTATTCACTAACGAGTGAGATTAAGAGGTAGATAGAAAAGGGATTGATGACCGAACAAACAATGACAGTGAACAAAAGGATCTTTTAGTACCTCATACAGAGTATTGTTTACAATCTTGTATCAATAAACATGGCTTCCAGAACAATTTTGTACGATTATGGCAAAACCAATGTTAGAAAATTTTATGTGACCCATTGGAGTACCAAAATAGGGGAAAGGGGCATGCGCAAACACAATTCAAGATGAATATTTATCTGTGGAAGAAAAAATAATCAATCTTCCATTTTTTACGGTTACAAATGTCATTATAATTTCAATGAAAATCATTGAGAGAGAGAGAGAGAGAGAGAGAGAGAGAGAGAGAGAGAGAGAGAGAGAGAGAGAGAGAGAGAGAGAGAGAGAGAATGATATTCCTACTTTAAAAATATGATCACATGTTTGCTTGTATGGTATATTTCCCTAAGAATGAACTGGGGACATCGAAATATCGATGTAGGGTTCTCACCACAAACTAATACATTTAAACAATTCCTTATATGGAACTGCGCAATATACAATTACCATATTAGTAACTAAAGTTATTTTAAACAAAATTGAGTATAATCCCATTGTTTTCTTTTTACGTTCCTTCATTTCCTTATTCTGTTTTGTATGTAAGTTGTATCTTCTTGTTTTTCATTTGTAAAACAGTTGTATCAGATAGATGAAGAACTAACCTTGAAATTTGCAATGGTAAAGTAACCATATGCGTGTATATTTGTAACCTGTGAATCAATATTTTCCAAGTTAAAATAATTAACTCTGTAGCAAAGGATCATAAGTTTCAACGATTACAATACCATTAGATAATTTATTACCAATAGAGTATTATTTTTGCTAACTTATTTTTATCTGTTTAAAACAGATCACATCGGTGATCTAAGTGGCTAGAGCGTCCGCAACGGATGCGGGATCTCAAGGGTTCGAACTTGGGCCGAGTCATATCAAAAACTTATCAAAATAATACAAGGCATTAATAGGTTAGCCTTAGGACTGGTTGGCCTGGTGTCAGGAAAATTTGACTGGGTGGGATATCATGCTACATGTTTGCGGCATGATGCCCCAGCGCTAGACATCATTATAAACTGCCTCACTGAAGACGTTGTAGCGATATGACTAAAAAACTGGTAAAGCTATATTAAACATCCCAATCACATATACAGACATACGCACGTTAGAAACATTGATTATTTTGTAGTACAACATAATATATAAAAACTATTAATTTGTGTAATATTTTGAAACAAAAGGAGAACAATCAAAAGAATTTATGAACGACCCATAAATGACCTATTATAATTTGTTGTCAACTATGATATTACTGAGAAAAGAACATAACCCAGTCTTGGTCGGTTATGCCCTTAATGTAAATAGAATCAAGACTTGATCCATAAAATTGAAATTTCTTCGATGACGATAACAAATGTACTAATACAAACATACATACATACATACATACATACATACATACATACATACATACATACATACATACATACATACATACATACATACATACAGTAACGAGGAAATCCCATGGACTGTCAAGATTTGTTTTGTTATTTAATATGTCGTTTCATTAAAGTTTACATTGCATTGTGATTTTAATGTTGTCGGGCTTAGTAGTGCCATCTACTCCTTAGTTTTTTTCACGTCAGTAGAAAGAGCCAGGACAGGGAATTGAAAAAGAATAGAGACAAGGTCTTTCATCGACCGGCTCTATAAGGCATAAACAACATAAAAAAAATTAATATTCTTTTTAACTCGTATATGTATTTGTTTTCAGAGATGATCATAAAGTCTCAAGAAAGTTTTCATACACGCATGATATAAAGTACGCTGTCACGAAACGTTCCGAAATATTCGTATTTATGTTTCATAACAATTTATCTCTGGGGAGGGGAAATAATGCGATAGCCAAGTATGAACGTAGTATTAAGTATGTATACCAACCAGTTTTGTTCGAACACAATGCTCAAGAGTTATTTTGTGTGAATTCATGAAATATGGATGTGACTGAAAGAAAATGTTACTTTGTGAAATTTATTCCTGACATTGTTGGACATCGCTGAGTGAAAATATACAACAGCAAAAATTAGGTTGAAATCAAATACTTAAGATTCTCGAATTTTGGGATACTATCAATGGCAAAATTTATTAGTACAGCCAAACATGCTTAGCAAGCATGTATGTATGTATGTATGTATGTATGTATGTATGTATGTATGTATGTATGTATGTATGTATGTATGTATGTATGTATGTATGTATGTATGTATGTATGTATGTATGTATGTATGTATGTATGTTAAGTCAGTGGGAGTCCCAGACGCTCTGATTGTGACATGATAAAACATTTTTCCCTGCCAACTATCTTAAGTGAACTGACTCTCCGTGCACTTCTATCCATCATCAGTATTGGCTACTCATTTCAGCTCTTTGCAAATTCTTATATGGATTTATTCTTTGAAATGTAGGAAGATATTTCTACCAGTCGAGTCCAGGTGCGATTTTTGTATAGCAGTTTTGATTTCCGCTATTTCCGCTGTATATAAAAGGTTTGAAAACTGATTCGAGTATCTCAGGTCTACCTGTTGCCGCCAATGTTTGACTAAATGTTTTACCTATGGAAGGTAATACCTGTATTCGGTTTCAAACAGTCTGCACCTCGCTAATTAATCATTTTCTATCTCTTTGTAGTTGTCTTATGCCCTACGTCACCTGTTTTCGTGCCACGTGTACCTGTCTTAAGATTTAATATCCGATACTCGTTTTGAGAATGCTCTGTTGTGAATAATGGGAATGATGACCCGTGGTTTGTTAATACTCGTAAGAAATTAACAACTTACGTATTATAGACCTATCTATATTTTTATTAACCAAAGTGCCAGACTTTGTCTTTTTAAACTAGAAGAAAGTATACGATACTCTCATTTCTACATTCTCTATAACCATTTTTTCAAATGTGGCTGAAACCTAGTTTGCCTTTAATTTTCCGGTTAGAACTAAACAAGCACGGATAACTATGCCGTAGCTTCACTTGACATGCAAAAGGTAATGATCAACATTTCTCTAAGACATTTTTGTATCACTAAGTTCCAACAATTGTTCCCGCCCCTTTGTGAACAAATTTATCAAAATATTGCAGTAGTTTTCAAGCAGTATTGCAATCGAGGCCTCGCAAAACGTTTTGTCGGAAACAGTTCAAACGATAGTAGCCTGGCAATGAAAACAAAAGTTCAGATTTATTCATATGTTGAAATTTTCCTCAATGCAAAATTTTACAACTGCACTATCACTAAAATTCACACACATACGTTTACTTCTCTGCCTCTAAAATTTCGTGTCATAGTTTAAATGTACAGCTGAAGAAACTGAATATATTCAATTGATTTTCTTAAAGTCCTTTCTGACAAAATATATATGTATCAGACAAAATGTATCGGTTGCTATCTGCTGGCGAAAGGATGTTTCACACGAAGTGTATCGCTGCAATCTTACGACAAATTCATGTATCAGACAAATTTAAGCGTTTGCTCTCTGATAACAGTCTTGATAGCATTTTATGGTATATATATATATATATATATATATATATATATATATATATATATATATATATATATATATATATATATAGATATATATATATATATATATATATATATATATATATATATATATATATATATATATATATATATATATATATATGAGCCGAACCAAATCCCAGAAGAAACTATGTTGTGCTGAAACACATTCCTTTAAAAGTTTGTCAAAAATATATATTTACAATTGTTCAAACCAAACTTTCAAGCGCATCAGTGACATACTTCAAAATTTTATCCTAACATCCAAAACTAATATAGAGTGACAGTAGAAGTGACATATATTTTGCTGTGATCCAAATTGGAATTAAAAATTGGCTCCATGTTCATTTAAAAGATTATACTATAGTATTAAATCAAACAATTTCCAAATATAGAGATAACATAAAACAATTAAATATATTTAGTTAAAAGGAAGAAAGAAAGAAGAAAAAAAAGTTCTGAATTCTTAAAATTATTTTTCGTTTAATTATTCAATGGCTGTATCACAATATTTTACAAAGCAAAGCAGACAATCCTTCAATTTTCAATCACTTAAAAAAGCAATAAAACTTAGAGAACAAAAGGACAACGTACCTTATTTGCAGGAGTAAATTTCAAGTTAAGCCGAAACTGACGACCTTCAAATGACGATAATTGCGCGATGCCGCTCTCCTGAAGTGGGCTTCAACTTTCAACTAGTTAAACATTCTTTCAATTACTGATAAACATTTTTAGGAAAAACCTTATTCCCTTTTGTGTGTGTTGGCAGCTGTCAATTTCGTGTCTAATCTCTCTCTCTCTCTCTCTCTCTCTCTCTCTCTCTCTCTCATAAATATAACTTCTAAAAACAGATTAAATTCTTAAATTATATTTCCAAAAATTAATTGAATATTGTTTTGAAACGGACGACCCTCAAGTTAGGAATCTGGCGTGATGTGGCTCTCAATCAAAAGTGGTTCCAACACGTTTCTGGCATTTCCAAGCATTGGTAAGCATTTTTAGATAATACCATATTCCCTGTCGTATGTGTTGAAAGTTTTGTATCCATTTCGTGTATAATTTGCCAATATTTATGTATGTAGAAAATAGTTGGGTTAGACAGAAGAGTGTAGCCTTTGATACAATTGCTTCTTACACTTCAGTTTAGAAGTGCAAGTAAAAACAAATTTTCTATTATTTCATGTGCGTTTCTACATGATGGGCTGTCTAGAAATGCATGAATATACATAACGCTCCAGATTAATTCATGCCGATTAATCAGCGCATGCACCATAATACGATTACAATATCACGAAGAATCTGTTTCGGGTTAATACAATTTTACAATATCTGGGTGAATATTTTGATGAGGTGCTTTTATGAGTACTTGTCTCGTAATGCAGTAACCTACGACAACAGTCGATATCTTGTTTGTATGGTTACCGTCGTAAAATCAGGTCGAATGATAAGGAATACGTGATATGTGTGCTGTAAATTCGGCATTAAAATACTGACATGAAACAAAGATTAATTCTCAGTTGATGCTTTTGCCAGTTTCAACTTCTTCGGATCCAGCAGGTGGACTGGTTTCCAATATCACACGAACGCCGATTGTCATTCCTCCTATTTATTACCCAAATAAAGTAGTGCTTACAACGACGGAATATCATTAGCATCGTTATAGTTTAAGGCATACTCAAGTGTTGACTTCGTTAGATTGAAAATAAAGCATTTAATGTTCACCAGTAAATGTAGTATAAAACTTATTCTTTTGAAGCTGAAAAAATGCATATTTTTATGAGAAAACAGCACGGAACTCATGACGTCATAAACGTTATGAAGGCATCTACATCATATTTTGTAACAAAGTTTCAGTTTTGTGTCACGGAAAGACTCTAAGTCCCTCCGGTGGAAACAGACACAAGCCTAACAGTTTACTAATAACATTATGTTATGAGTTAATGCTCTTAAAATAAGTAACATAAACGGGTGTAAAGCAACACGCTTTGTAAAATTCAACCAATAATTTATTGATTTATTTCCCTAGAATACAAAGTGAAATATGAAAACAGATTGTTTTATTGCGAATTAAATCCAAAATAATCCTCGAATTAAAGATAAAAGTCCTAAATAATGCAAATTCTGAATAGACATTAACGGAGATTCAAATTAAGTCCAACGCGTAACTTGCTGACGTGCCTTTGACGAAGTGTATCTCGTTTTTGTACTAACAGTCTTTCCTCGAAACACTGTAATATAATTGAATGTTTATATTCACTATAAATCCCAGTAAATGTCGCTGCCCAAGAATATCATAATTTGTATGATCACTCTGTATTTCCTAAGAAAAACCAGTTGATAATTTAATAATTTGAAGAAAATAATTCCAGCCCAAATAAACTTCTGGGCACATCCATAAAACAAATTGATTCCACTAGATTTTAAAGTACAAACGAAAAATCTTTCCAGGACAAGGTTATATATAGCCCATTACTTGACCTCAGGTCACAATTAACATATTCCCCCACACACATCCCAAATAAGTTAACATCTTTCCCCAAATAAGCCAAACAATCAAACAAACAATAAAATATTACATAACTGAATAAAACTTCATCGAAACTTCTTAATGTTTACAAAATAAAATGTTATAATTAGAAAGTCTGTTAGTAAAGTTATGTTATTTAACCTGAACATTGTCACGCAAGACAAGTAAATTGTAAAGGAATTCCAAGAAACCTGAGACGACGATCAACATAAAGATAATTCTTAAATTAATAATAATCCTGATGATATTTTAGCTATGTATAGGTCTTTACACAATTTTTAAAAACAAATCAGTAATTCAGGTCAATTAAACCTGAACTTGTTACATTACAATTGCATGAAATAAAAACAAATAAAATAATTTAACTAAATTATATAATAATTCTCCTAGCTATCTGAGTATTCATTAAAGCTCTTTTATCAAGTATAAAAAGTGTATGCAAATGTATTTAAAGCTATCAAGCAAAGAAAGAAAACAATTCTCATAACAATCGATTCATGTAATAAGCAAAACTGGTGTCAGGAAAATTTGACTGGGTGGGATATCATGCTACATGTTTGCGGCATGATGCCCCAGTGCTAGACATCATTATAAACTGCCTCACTGAAGACGTTGTAGCGATATGACTAAAAAACTGGTAAAGCTATATTAAACATCCCAATCACACATACAGACACACGCACGTTAGAAACATTGATTATTTTGTAGTACAACATTATATATAAAAACTATTAATTTGTGTAATTATTTTGAAACAAAAGGAGACCAATCAAAAGAATTTATGAACGACCCATAAATGACCTATTTATAATTTGTTGTCAACTATGATATTACTGAGAAAAGAACATAACCCAGTCTTGGTCGGTTATGCCCTTAATGTAAATAGAATCAAGACTTGATCCATAAATTGAAATTTCTTCGATGACGATAACAAATGTACTAATACATACATACATACATACATACATACATACATACATACATACATACATACATACATACATACATACATACATACATACATACATACATACATACATACATACATACATACAGCAGCAGGGAGGGTGAATCCTACAAAAGTTTGCTCGAATCATAAACGAAATAAAAAGAGTTCCTACACAGAATGAAAAAAAACTCAACCCCGTATGGTTTATAAACCACATAGGGTTGACTATGTCATCATGCTATTTTTTCCCAAATACGACTTAGATGATGTCATTCACCCTCCCTGCTGCTGCTTCTTTGTCAGGGGGGTATCTAAATGATGGTCAAGGGGAGACTATCCAAAGATTTTATTCAGACCAGAATATATTTTGTTCTGACTTAGTAAAATTAACCAAAGATTTTATCTAGACCAATTTATGAGCATATGTATAAATTAATATATAGAGTTTCATTTCTTAAGTCGATTATATTTCCATTCTGATTTGTGAGTTTGAAATTCATTCTTGACAATAATGGATTATGTACAGGTAAGTAGATTTGATTTATTGGCTCAGATACAATAAGCCAGCCGGGTGGGGGGATTGGATACTGGACGAATATAATATATATCCCTGCTGAGCCTGATTAGACTTAGAGAGGTCAACATTATAACTGTTATCAATTATATCACCAACTAGATTCAATGCGATGGTAGGTGTTATATTAACAATATTTGGTGAGATATGTCGTCCTGTTCCATATTGATCATTATTATATTTGAGAACTGCTGTAGGCGGGATTAATTTTTTCTATGAATCACATATTCTTTTAAAGTGTTCATCAATAAGATCACTAACTGATTTTTTTAGCTCAGATGAGTCGAATCCGGGAATGATGAATGTTGCCAATTGAGGTGCTTCTATTTTTAATGTTTCATAAATAATCTTGGTGCTGAATAATTATTTAAAAAATTCATAATAGTTTTATTGATAAGATCAAGGTCTGCTTCAACGGCATTTAAATGATGTATTGTTTCGATTATTTGTCGTTTCACATCCTCAGAATAATGATGAGATATAGAAGAAAATAAATTTTTTAAATTATTATAAATATTAAAAAATTCAGTTTTTACATCATCTGAGTATATCTTAAAGAAATTTTCATTAACTGGGTAATCTTTGCCCGTAAAACGTGCATGTTGTTCCATATCAGGTATTGTAATATATTTTATTCTGAGACCATAATTATAATTTCGTTCGGTCTTTTGATATTCTGGTTGTTTTAAAAATATTCGGTTATCCATTTTAACCTCTTCGATTTTGGGTTCTGGTGGAACTTGATAATCTGGCGCGACTTCAGGCCAACCTAATACTGATCTAATCGAACTCTGATAAATATCTACAGCATAATCAGGAGAATTTATTTCAATCACTGACGATAATGTTGGTTCGTAAACAGTAATAGCTATCTTGAACTCTTTTCCGGTTATGGATTTAATTCTGCGCTGGAATTCTTCATTAATTTGCTCTATTTGATAACTACCAGTTGGAATACTAACCACTTGCCAATCGGGAGTTCCATCAGATTTGTTTTTATTTGCGAATACTAATGAATTATTTGGTTGTAGTCCACCAAATGGTTTTGATCTGATATTAGGCCAGCTATGATAAACCCGAAGCTGCGCTAAAGCTATCTCTTTTACTGGGATAGCTGTTGGAAAATTAACGCTGAATTCAGGATTGGTTGAACTTATGGATATCATCGTGGTTTTCAGCGGAGTAGTATTAATAACGATCTGCTGTAACAACTCTCTTGACTCAGGCGCTGACATTATTATTATTATTATTATTATTATTGTTTAATTCTCCATTTATTTTGTTATCAAAATCACTAACGATTTTGAATGCTTCATCGTAGGTTTTAATTATCGTTGCAAACTCCTCGTCAGATATTTTACCATCATTGAGATAAGTAGAAATATATCCAGATAGTTTAGAATATGCTGTTGTTGCTGTGTGTAATTTTATCATATACTCACGCAATTTATCACTCGTGCATGTAGTTATTTTTTTTAGCAATACTACTAAAAATACCTGCTATAGTCGTTGAAGTTGAAACAATAATTGTTATAATTGTTGGAGCTGTCATTGTTAGTGTCGATAATATTAATCCGGATCCAGCAACAATAGCAGAAACTGAATACACAACTATATCAATAACAACTATACGTCTACGATATTTTTTTACTTTCAATGTGTATTTGTCGATGGTATTTTTTAGTTTGGTCAGGCATTCACATGCTTGATTATATCTGTGACGTTGAACGTCGATAGATGACGTAGTTATCTGACCCATTATACTATACGTTAAGTTAATTGAGCTACAAATTCCAAACACCACCAGTAAGCTTGAGGTAAATTTCTACTCGATGATGCCAGCGTAAATATTCCTTCAGAATCTTTATCTAACAACACAGATATAGTTTTAAATGAATTCCCAGTCGATGGATTTGTAGTGGATATTCTAAAATCTGTAACGCTAATTACGGACATCTTATATATACCAGTAATTTCTGCGGTATGTTTAATGGTATTATTTTCTGGAGTCCACATTCCAACCCCAGATGTAACTGTATACACAATATTTCTTATCTGTTTGTGAGGAATTTTAATCAGACTAGTTTTTTGAACAATATCAGGAATTCCGCTAATAATATCATTCAATTTTGTGTTAATATTAGCGAGTGTAATATCAACATTAGATGGAGTTCCAAAAAATTCATTTTTGAGTGTGTTTATGTTTCTGCGAAAACTCAAAAATATGTTCACGTGAGACATAAATTCATTTTTGAGCGCTGTGATTTCCTTATTTATTGGAACATCTTTATCATCGACGTATTTTTTATTAACCGCATCAAACTCAGATTCTGGTGTTCTGAGATTATTAATACTATTATTATTCATGTCGAGAAATGCACGCATTATAGCACCGTTGGCTAATATGTACTTAGATTCTTGATCGTCGACGTATTTTTTGTAGCTACATCACTATCTGAAGTTGGATATCCAAGATTTGTGATTTTATTTTTATTCATAATAACGTCTCCACTAAATACATCGCCTGTCTTTCTGACGTAATCGTTAACTGACTTACCGGAATCTTGTATTTTACCCTGATCAGTAAAAGTAACTATATTATCAGTAACTGCAGTAGGAATTCGTACAAGTACGTCTGGTAGTTGTATATTACTCGTCTTTAATCGTCCTTGTTTGTCTTGAAAAACAACCACTTCATTTTGGTCCACACTTGTAATATTTAATAAATCATCAATCTCACTTCGGAGCTGATCGAGGGTTGCATATTTAGATAAATCTCCTTGCTGCTGAGTTTTACCACGAGCAGATCTTCCGTAAATATCTACCATTATATTTACTGATGTCTGTTTAAATGTGAAAGCATGGTATATTCATGCACGACTTTATGGGGTGGTTTTGTTGACCTTGATATAGCATCAAGTACATTAAGTACTTCTCGACCACATATTGGTGGATCAGTTAATGTTTGTGTTGGTAGCGTTGAATACCAGATTGGTGCAGTATTATTACTGACATAATGAAGAAATTCTTTTGGTGGTGCTAATCCATACGAATCAAAATAGATAATTCCACGTGGGTCAATTGCATAAGCTACCCAATGTGTACCTGGTCCAGAATTTTGATCGAGATTTATGATACCCGTCTCAATGTTATTCGGTTGTTTTGGTAATTGATCACGCATAAAAACACCTCTAAATTTTTTTATTTTTAATTTTTAGCAGCATCTATTAAATCAAAATTAGACATAGGCGAGATCAGTAAACTGTCCCTGGAAGTCTTAGACCTTTTCCGTACCATGAAGGCGGGGTCCCTGGTAATCTGAGACCTCTTCCTTTTTTTTGTATCTACCTCCTACAGCCTTTTTTAATGCCATACCACCCGCCGCACTAACAGCGCCTAACGCAGCTGCTTTTGCAACAGCTGGTGCGGCTGCGGCTATTAATGCTGGTATAGCTGCGAGAAGGGGAAATATACCACCCGTTTTAAAAGTATCTTTAATAGCGCCTGCAGAAAGATCAAGTCTGACACCTTTATTTGAGTTTTTTGCTTCATTAAAATTTTTAAATTGACGATCGGTCAATGATAATTTATTTGAACCGCTCATCTGTTCTTTTTTTTAACGATATTGTTATTCCACAATTATTATTTGATGCTGATTGCAGTCTTTTGACCTGACCAGGAGTCAGGGTAACATCAGCGTGATTATATGGCATTTATAATATTCATAAACAATCTAATTACATATTTTCTACTGGGGCATCAACGACTTTCATTCGTCCACCAGCACCTTCTATGAGCATTGATTTATCGCTAAGTATAACAGCAATTGCTCTGTAATTATCAATAGCTCCTCTATTAACACTAGCTCGGAAATGTATATCGACTACCGATTGTCTGGCCAAATCTAAATGTTCGAGTGAAAAGTAATAAATCGGATACAGTGTTGTAAAATCTAGTTGTGATATTTGTAAACCAGTATCAACATTTTGATCACGTCCCATAAAAGCCATAAGACGATGATATGCACGTGCTACATGATTATGATCAAAATTCAGTAATATATCCTCGGATGGTTCTTGATGTCCATTTATCCTTAACGAAACCTCAGAAACAGCAAGATTGTCAAATATCATAATACTACGCGTTTGATCATTTACTCGTTCAGCATTTTGTAATGCAATAAATATGTGTCGCGGTGCAGAAACACCCTGCTGAGAGGCTATCTGCCATGTAAATAAACCATTAATATTAGTCTGGATAGCATCTGTGGTCATTGTCAACCAAGATAGCATTGATTTACCGCCTTGCTTCATAAAAGATAATAATCGTTCTTCTTCAGATATTGCAGGAGTCATCATTGGTATCCACAGTGAGAGTTTTGTAAGAATTACAATACCAGCATCACCAGGAGGTCTCCATATTGCATCATCGTCTGTAGCCTTTTGTACTAGTACAACTGTATGTTTGGCTCCGAAAATGACTTTTCTGACTTCTCTACAGAATCCAAAGATATGTGAGAGTGGAATTGCACACGAAAACACTCTTCTTTTTCCTTTTAACATCGCTCGACGTACTCTAAATCCTAAGTTGAAATCTGGATCTATATTAATGATCATACTTTGTACATCTGCATCAGCATTTCTAGCAAAATTTCTTGGTCGTCATATTTCATATTGTTGATATTCTGGAGAATTAGAAGTATCTTTTGCAAACATCATTGAGGGGCCAGCTGATCTTGAATAATCATCACTATATCTTGCAAGACCAAGTATGGTTGTAGCTACGTCAACATCTTTCTGAATTGATGCAATATTTGTTCCATCAATCATGTACGTAGCACTATCAAACAACGCCATAATACCATTATTAACAAAACCAATACTTACATTAGCGTCATATTCAGTATTATCAGTTTTTAATATTTCACCTTCGACTTCAATAAATGCTTCTGAGGGTAGAAAATATCTACTTGTATCATGAACCTGAAGTTCAATTCTTCCTCGTTGATTTGGAATTCGTGCTTCATAAGAATAATACTGATAGTCATGTACAGACCCATCTTTGAGAACTGGTTCATCTATGTCAAACGCGGTGTCACTTATACGCTTGAACATCTTTATTATTATCATATTCGTCTAACACGAAAACCTCTTCGGGAAGTGAGACCACTTCCTGCTATCAGACTAGTGGTTATATTTTTCTCTTTATCCGACATTGGGATATCAGCCAACTCCGCTAGTTTTTGATTAGCCGCTTGATTTATTATTTTACTTACACTTGCGGGCATCATTTCAGTACTAGGTAATTTCACTGGTTGAGATAGAGCTGTGGTGGCTGTTTGTGGTCTGCGTATTAATCGTGCTAGTCTATCTTTGACTGTTGTGAATGCTTTGCTAGCAATATCTCTAGCAGCGCCTATACTTTTTTCTTTTACAACATCAATAGCTTTCATTCCTAGCTGCTTTGCAATAGGTATTGCTTTTGGGGCAATCCTTCTAAAAAGACCCTTAACAATGTCACCTAACCCATTTCCATAAAATGTCCTGAAAACCGGTATTCGAGAGTTAATTACCCTAACCATAGTTGGTCTACGTTGAGTACTATGCACTATCATTTATTAAATAGTCATTCTATTTAATTACAGTGACTTAGTCACTATAATAATCATAGGTGATTTCCTCATTGAGAGACTGATACATATCAATATCCATTATACCGCCTGTAAATAATCGTTTACAAATATCAGCTGTTTCATTAATGATTTCTGGGGAATTATTTCCAGCTCGTTTTCCTCCGATGAGGATTTCTAGTCGTTCAACATCAGCAAGGACGTTGTTAGGACACTGAGTAATAAGACCACTTCCTTGTCTGGTAAGACCATTTCCGAAAGAGGTATCCGACGGCCTTTCCTCACTTTTTATTTGGGCTGGTTGTGATTTTGGAGATTGTGACAATAATTTTTGTTGTCGTGTATGACGTAATATTTCTTGTATTGATGGCGGTGATGATTGTTGTTGTTGTTGTTTTATCAATTGCTGTTGTTGTTCTGGCGATAACTGTATAAGGGAAATATATTTATCTATTTCATTAATATAATTAATATATTTTGAATCACTGTTTCGAGCTTGATCAGTATCATAGTATATGCGAAATATCCATTTGTACCACAATTCACGACCAATAATGTCATTTACATGAGAGGGTTTTAAAAATTGTTGTCGATTATCATAACTCTCAACCGCACTTTTAGCTAATTGACTAACATTTTTAGCCATTTTGATTTCATTAATGGCAACATCGGTGAATTTGTCAAATGCGTTAATTTTACCCCGTGCTGGTTTTGATTCTTGTTTTAGTTCTTCAGATGGTGGTAACGCAGATGCTATTTTTTGAGTTGCTTCAGTTGTTTTCTCTAACATAGGTTGAATATCTTTAGTGGTCTCAGTTATCGGTCTAAATAATTCCTTTGTATCCTCTGCAAATTCAACTTGAGTTTTCTGACGTTCTTGTAACTGTTTTTTAACAGCATCACGAACTGGTAAATATTTTTTAATTGCCTTTAAACGCTCGCGAGTTATTTTTGCCGAGTGCGCTTCTCCAATATTCATTTATATTATTAATTATTTTTAATTATATATATATATATATATATATATATATATATATATATATATATATATATATATATATATATATATATATATATATATATATATATATATATATTTGTCTGATTTTTGTCAAAAATGATCAGTAGCGATCCCAGCGATTACCCTTCATAGGAACCTCGATAGCCAGGTGTGTCTTTTTACAGAGTCCAACATAACATAGATTTTTCCATGACTTACTATGCGGCCCTCTATAATTCTGTTTCTTTTAGGCTATGTTTTTTGGGGGGTTCTTCTATGGGGCGGAGAGCTCAAGGTATGCTACTGATTAGTTTAGGAGGCAGGGGGTTTATTTTCATAGACATATCTCCCGGTGAATTTCTAATTGACGAAAGGCGAAACATTAGAAAATTCAGAAGACTGTCTAGGCATTTGCGGTTTCGATAAAACACCCCTATGTCACCCCACGGGTACAAAAGTGTACCTATGTGGCTACACAGAGGTATTTTATTGAAACCTGAGGCGCGCCCTGCCCCCAATTATATATAAAATATGGCATCCCCGGGACCATATCCATTTCGGCGAAATCTGGAATCGAACCACAGAAGTTAGGATCAGAGTACAACGATCTTTCCTCTAAGCTACTGCGGCTCGATGTGAATAAGAGTTTTAATTATTACTATATGCTTTTCTTGTGCAATAGCATTAGTTTCTGGTTTTACAAATATAATTTTATTAAGACAATTAACCATTTATGTGTGTAAACCAAACTATATTTTATATAGTATAAATATATAACGATTTAAAATTATAAGCATAAAAATGGGAAATAACCCACTAGGTACACAGAGACAAACAGACAGACAGGCAATCGATTAACGCATTTGTCATTGTTTGAATACTTAGATCTGTATACAGCGAGGGCGAGAGAGAGTGTAATTTCTTCTTTATTTACTTTTTATGACTATTAAATTTGGTCTGTATCAGCTTCTGAACGGTATTGAAAACAACACAGGAATGTTTTTGTTACGGTAAACACAGGAATGCTTTTGTTACGGTAAACACAGGAATGTTTTTGTTACGGTAAACACAGGTAGACTCGTTGTGAAGTCAGCTTTGTAAAGGTAACTGTTATGTTATAGGAAAACCCTATATTACGATATATGTATTAAGTTCATAGTGGAATTTAACTACTACAATTACAAAAAAAGATTCAATTACACAAACAACTTGGCGTCTGTATATACAGACATTTAGTAATTGTGGTTTCTAAACAGAGAGACGAACAGACAGACAGAGAGACGAACAGACAGACATAGAGACAAACAGATAGATAGACAGACAAACAGACAGAGAGATAAACAGATAGACAGACAAACAGACAGAGAGATAAACAGATAAACAGACAGAGAGATAAACAGTTCAGTCCATAATATCATTATACCTCATTGAGATTAAAAATATTTACTGTAAATATTAAATATGTGACCTAGTTCAATGAAGGGACGTAATCTACTCTGTGAATAAGATTATTTTCGACAGGAGTTATTATCTCAACCAGGTCTGGTTAGTTAAGTCAATTTAAAATATTTAAATATTATTTTTTTTATTTTAAATAAATAAATATATATTATATATATATATATATATATATATATATATATATATATATATATATTTTTATATATATATATATATATATATATATATATATATATATATATATATATATATATATATATATATATATATATATATATATATAAAATGAACAGTAAAAACATTAATGAAATTATTTCTGCTATTAAAAAATTAAAACATGAAGGAATTCAGATATCTGATAATCTCGACCCTGAAAGAATCATGTATGACTTTGAATCTTTAGAGCAGAAAAAATTTCAAAATAAATTCACATTACCATCTAGTTATCGGCTTATTAAATCCATTTATAATTCTATGTTAGAATCTTTAGCTGTCGTGGATGAAAAACACATACAATTATTCGTACCTCTTGCGCGTTCAATTGAGAATATCAAAATTGCTCTGTCTAACGAACATGAAATTAAAAAACGGACAGACAGTCGTGTGATGCAATTGAAAAAGATTATGTTAATTGATTCTACGATAAATGACATTAAAACTGAGGATAGTAAAAGTGAGTCCCTGATATAGTCAGGACCCTTGGCAGGATTGATAAAATAGAACTTTAATATATAAAAATGATATGAGTAAAGAGTACACAGTTATATGTATTCAAATATAATTCTTTGGTCATATTTTATTGAATATGCAGACTTGCATATATGGTCAGCCACACGTTTTACTGAAGGTATGCAAATACCAAAATATCTGGCAGCTGCATATATAGATTTAAAAACTATTTTTTCATCAGTATCTGTGTTGGTAGAAATGACCGTCTTAGGAGTCTTAGGAGAAATACCAGTATTTCCTACCTTACAATTCTGACTTTGCGTAATTGATTCTAGGTTATCTACAGAATTATTTTGGCGATTTCCATCTTTATGATTAATAACAAATCCATCTTTAACTAGGCCAAAATAACATTCAAATATGATCTTGTGCGATAGATATCTTTTATTTCTATTAATACCAAATGTAAAATAACCAGCATTATTAAGACTACCGACTGGTGTTCTTAATCTACAGTTTCTAATAACACCATCTCTGGACGCTTCGTAATTGGTATATATTGGATGTCTCACGAATTCTTTTTGCTCCATTTATATAATATTTATTTGTTTAAATCATTTTTTTTAAATCTAGTCAGATAATCCGTTTCTGCTTTTATAGGGGGTTTACCTTTCGATGTATCTTTTTTCTTGTCATAATAACGCTTTAACTCTCTGAAATGTTTTCCTCCGCAATTTTTACATAAATGTGTGTTACCCCTCACACCAATTTTACACTGAATACATGGTTTTGGTCCTGTACTTCCATTTCTGATACTTTGCATATGGTAACTACAATAATTGTTTTTTTTTAACGCATGGTTTATCACAATAAGAAATATGTCCAATTTTCAACCAAATACACTTATTTTCTATTTGAATCATTATATATATATATATATATATATATATATATATATATATATATATATATATATATATATATATATATATATATACTAAATTTTAATTGAATATTTGTCTTAATTATAATGATGGAAGAATTATCAATAATTGAACCATCTACTACTAGATTTGACTTTGACAGACTATCAGAACATAAATTTAGTGTTTCGATGCAATATTTAGCTTTAATGAATGTAGATATAACCAAACGTATCCGTGAAGCCAAAAAAGAATTTCAAGAAGATGGTGCTGCTCATGTGTGGTCAACTTTTAGGGTTGGAAGCATTAATAATATGATGAATGACAAACGAGCAAAGGTACTTATTAACTACCTTGATAATCAAAAATATTTTATTTCAATAAAATTTATTGTAGAGACAGACGAAGATATTTGGGTAATTAATGACAAAAGAGATCCTATTCATACACAGTTGGGAAATAATAAAACGCTTTTATTAAATAACAAATCAAAACCCGGAATATTGACTGGTATTGATAGACCGTATTTTGAGCGAGGGTATCCGGTTACTGCTCTTGTCTATGGATTGTATTTACTAAATGATAAACCTAATATTGAAAATCTCAAACCGATGAGACTGTCAGAGTCAAGAATAAACTGCGTGGCTGAACGCATTACTGAACATTTTACAAATGCGATGCGTGGTAATGGCTTAACAGATTTAAGACGTAAAAAAATATGTGAATGGGCGGAGACTGTTAAAGATTTTGGTGCATCTATTAAGGATGTTGCTAAGCTAGAAAAGTCATTAAGATTTCCAATAACAGTAAAAACACTAACAGGAGAGATATTATACAAACCAAAATACATAAAAAATGGAAGCCCTATAACGATCATTGATCATAATGCACATGCTTGGTCTTATGTAGTAACTATATTTCCACGAGATAGAATGATTAAATTTTATAGTGGTCATGTATTTGATTTTATTAAAAATATCAGTAAAAATGACCTGTATCTATTTGGTTATTTCAGAGTTCGGAAAATGATCATTATGATCAATTTGTACGACCCAATGGTGATATTTATCGTACAGAATTTCTCCACGAGGAAATGAAAAACCTTGCACTAAAATATACTAATGACGATAACAAAATTAGACAACTACTGAATAATTGTTTTACCGTACCATCGGTCGCAGCCCATTTCGCTCAGGAAAAAAATTCATGGAAGCCGACAAGATCAGAGTTTATTGAGGATATAAAAAAACAGCTGCATAGAATATGGACACGGTGGATTATGGAACACGAAATACGATTATAATGATGTTATCTCAGTCGATATGACTGCATGTTACCCTGGGAGTTTTCTGGGATATGGAGAGTGTTCTAAATACTATGACAGATTCGGACACCCCACACATAGCATGGCTAGAGTTTCAATAAATGGACCCTTACCAGATTTTGACTTAACAGGATTTGTATATGTAGAATCATTCGAGTTCGCAAAAGATCTACATCCTATTACTTATATTTGGTTTGGTAAACACCTTTCAGAAAAATGTTGGCTCCAATAGTATTATTAAGATATATGCTTGATGTTGGAATATTAATATCACTGAGGGTAAATGAAGCGATTATATCCTATAGTCCACAAAAACAAGTTTGGTTACCAGAACCTGATAGATTTAGTATAGAAGACGCCAGAAAAGATTTTCCTGATCTTGCCGAAGATGATATTATTAAAATTACTAATAATATACGTAAATGTAGAGATGAATACGATGAGAAGTGTGCTAAAGATCTTGGTAGAAAGATAATCGGTAAATTTACTCAAGGTAGTTCATACGGTCATAAACGACATTGTACAAGATTGATTATGGACGATACTGAGTTAGATTTTATAATCAATGATACAACAGAGAAAAACACATTTATAAGCAGAAGTAATGCTTATTTATCAGATGGATCCAAATTAGGTACCATTGTTAGCTATATTGAGGGAGACTCACCGCAGTTTACTCATTTAAGATCTTCAATGCTAGCTTATGTTTCTATAAATCTACTGTCAATGATAAATATATTTCCTCGTTATGTTGTTAGAGTCGCTACGGATTCATTTTATATAAACAAAAAATATAAGGATTTATTAAATCCGTTACTTGGTAACGGTGAGGAGTGGGGGGCATGGAGAATAAAGCAAGAAAATATACTTAGTTATTGTGAATCTGCTGATATTGAAATTGCGGAAATATATTACAGAAATAATAATCAAATATTAGAATCATCTGCACCATCTGTGTACGATCCTGTGGCAGGACATAAGACCGTTTATCTTAATGGATGTGGAGGGTCAGGTAAAACAACTCGTGTGATTAAATTATTTATGAACAATAATTCAGATATGATCGTTCTGACACCTACATATAAACTCGCCAGAGAAATAAAGGTACGAGGGGTAAAAGCAAGCACATATCATAGTTTCTTTAGATTTTGTGGAGACACATGGACCCCTGAACGGATGGGTGAAAAATATATACCTAAATATATTTTTTGGGACGAGATATGTACGGTGTCGTTAGAAACACTAAAAACATTTCTCGAATGGTTATTAACAAAAAATACTGCTGTGATTATGTGTGGCGATCATGGTCAACCACCGCCCTTTGTTGGACAGTCTCCACATGAATGGTTAAAGAATAATGTGGATTATTATGAAGAGATACATGATGATCATAGAGCAATTGACGAACTATTGAAAGAGTTAAAAAGATTAATCAGACTACAACCAGATAAAATACAATGTGAAATAATGCGTGAAGTAATTCCAGAGACAACTTTGAATGATTTTTTGACTTTATGGAAACCCACTGATTTGATAGTCGCAAGTAGAAAGATAGTTCGTGATGAATTACATAAGAAATTATTTATGTTACATAAAGAAAAGTTTTCAAATCTACCCGTACCATTATGTTATCGCTCAGCAGATACTCCACGACAGAATATTGATGTTGAAATTCCTGGTGAAGTGTCCGAATACAAAATCTGGTATTGAATGATATTGTTTTGATGGATATAAATTCTGTCGAGAGCGCATTGAGTATGGATAAATCACCGTGGATCTTAGGATACGCTATAACTATTCACTCGTCACAGGGATTAACTATTTCTGATACAAATATATGGATTGTAGATGATCGGATCGAGTGGTCAAACTTAGTTTATCTTGCAGTATCTCGCGTCAGACGAATAACTCAACTACATAGGGTTATTATAGATCACGTGATAACTGAAGAAATTACTAATTACGATGCTGTAATAAAGAAAAAATTAGCGTCTTATAAACAAAGTGACAAAAAAAATAAGCGTGACTTTGATATTGATACTGAATTTATTATAACACTAAAACAATCACAGAATAATCACTGTGCAAGTTGTAACGCAATGATGTTATGGCAATACTCGAATAATAATCCACGACAATTTACCGTAGATAGAATTAATAGTGATCTAGGTCATACACGTGCTAATGTGATGTTGACCTGTCTTGAATGTAATCGACGTCGGGGTGCTGGACGTCCTGGTTCTAGTTTACATAAGTGAACGCGGTGGTAATTGTGTATCTGCAGGAATTACTTGCAGTTGTTCACGCACAAATCCACGTTGAGGTGCAGTAGAATCTAGTCTGTATATGGCAGGTCTTCCAGTGGATCTAACCACACTAGAAATTGTATGTGCGGTCACACTCCAAATAGGGTCAGTAGCTCGTCTTTTGCCACCCTCCAATTCCCCTGGTTCGTATAAATATCTCACGATCACATTACCTAATACTGGTTGTTGACTTCGTTGTCCGTATTCATTGCTACGTGGTATATTTTTTTGTTATTGCATTGGAAGGTTTCATGGAAGTTGCACGAGTAATTTCATTATTTAATGCAGATATCACACTTGGTAACCTTGCAACCCATTCACGAGATCTCTCACCGGATTTAGTAGATATTTCCTTCGCGTATTGATATCCAAATAACCGCTCAGCAAGTGTTCGATTAAATCGTTCAACAATTGCTTGATCACGATGAATTTCAGTATGTCCTCGTCTAATTTTAACGCTATGTTTTTTCATCAAAAGTGATACTGCACCAAGAAATTCTTTGCCAGGATCAACTTGTAATAATTGTGGCCATCGTAGACTACTACGTTGATAAATTCGCTCAAACGCAGATGCAACTTCAGAGGCTGTCTTTGTTGATAATGGTTCTGCTTCTTTATATCTACTCGCAACATCAACAACAGTCAATGCGTATTTGTACGTGCGTAACTTTCGTCCACGTGTTTTAATAGTATCGTGTGGCAAAAACAAAATATCTGCTTGATGAACTTCGTTAGGAACACTGACATCAAAATGTGCATATTGGATTTTTTTTGGTGGTGGTAGATAAATTTGCCATATTGCCTGTCGTGCTAACCAATTTGCAGCAACATCACGCGAAACTTTAGCTGCTTTAGTAAGTTTAGTGAGAGCTGCTTTACCTCTCCAATACCCTCTAGGGCTATAATAAATAGATTCCATTATAATAATTATATAATTAATTACCAGCTCCTAGCATTATTTTACTTTTCATCGCTGATTTTACCAGAAAACTGGCGAGTTTTTCTCTGACAGATTTATTAGGTATAGAATTTAATGCATGAATCAATTTCACATCTGCAAGATGCCGCTGCTGCAAATCTTTACTTTTGTATGCAACGTCATGAATATGACATGCTTGATCAATTTTATTTACTGGATACTCCCCTGGTCTTGGTTGATCTTGATCATCAAGTCGGATATCAAGTCTAGTTCCAGGACCACAATAATTATATCCAGGAAGGTGTTTCTCACCAGGATACCTAGACCATGGTAATCCAGGTAATTTTCCTAATAATGCAGCAATATCTCCACCTGTCTTTGAAGTCCCTGAGATAAATTTATATTTTTTCGTGCCACATTTTTTACATTTACCTGTTAATGCACGTCGTTTATTTTTTGTTGTTATTGTTGTCAATCCAATGGTGGGTGTAGATGATCTACATCGAAAACAATATAGACTCATGTTATTAATAATATGGATTCAATAATTGATTTTTCGGCGACACGAAAACAAGAACCAGTAAAACACCATCCAGCATTTCCAAATTCGATAAGGATGATTATAATAGGTCCATCTGGATCAGGTAAAACTCAATTATTGTTAAATTTAATATTGAGATGGATGAGATGGAACAAACTATATTTAATAGCACCATCTGTAGATGATCAGCGTTGTTACGAAGTACTTAAAGATTTTAATGAGAAAGCGAAATCTGTTAATAAAGACGGTGAAGATATTATTGACTTTATCACGGATATAGATGAAGCCCCGTCTGTGGATGACTTAGATGGATTCATTAATAATCTCGTAGTGTACGATGATGTGATGTTGGACAAACAATCTAATCCAGCTAGAATATTTTCTCGAGGTAGACATAAAAATACTGACGTGATTTATGTTACTTAGAGATACACGCAGATACCCAAGGTGATCAGAGATAACTGTAATATTTTGGCTGTATTTAATGGAGTAGATAATTATACTCTACAGAATATTTACTATACTTGGTGTTCAGGGGATATGGATATGATTAAATTTAAAAATTTCTTTTCTAAAGCACAAGCTGTCCCGTTTGGATTTATAACAATAAATCTACATGATCCAAGATCAAGATATCGTGTTGGTCTAGATAATATCTTTGGTTAATTTTACTAAGTCAGAACAAAATATATTCTGGTCTGAATAAAATCTTTGGATAGTCTCCCCTTGACCATCATTTAGATACCCCCCTGACAAAGAAGCAGCAGCAGGGAGGGTGAATGACATCATCTAAGTCGTATTTGGGAAAAAATAACATGATGACATAGTCAACCCTATGTGGTTTATTAACCATACGGGGTTGATTTTTTTTTCATTCTGTGTAGGAACTCTTTTTTTTCGTTTATGATTCGAGCAAACTTTTGTAGGATTCACCCTCCCTGCTGCTCATACATACATACATACATACATACATACATACATACATACATACATACATACATACATACATACATACATACATACATACATACATACATAGAGTAACGAGGAAACCCCATGGACTGTCAAGATTCGTTTTGTTATTTAATATGTCGTTTCATTAAAGTTTACATTGCATTGTGATTTTAATGTTGTCGGGCTTTGTAGTGCCATCTGCTCCTTAGTTTTTATCACGTCAGTAGAAAGAGCCAGGCCAGGGAATCGGAAAAGAATAGAGACAAGATCTTTCATCGATCGGCTCTATAAGGCATAAACAACACAAAAAAAAATTAATATTCTTTTTAACTCGTATATGTATTTGTTTTCAGAGATGATCATAAAGTCTCAAGAAAGTTTTCATACACGCATGATATAAACTACGCTGTCACGAAACGTTCCGAAATATTCGTATTTATGTTTCATAACAATTGATCTCTGGAGAGGGGAAATAATGCGATAGCCAAGTATGAACGTAGTATTAAGTATGTATACCAACCAGTTTTGTCCGAACACAATGCTCAAGAGTTATTTTGTGTGAATTCATGAAATATGGATGTGACTGAAAGAAAATGTTACTTTGTGAAATTTATTCCTGACATTGTTGGACATCGCTGAGTGAAAATATACAACAGCAAAAATTAGGTTGAAATCAAATACTTAAGATTCTCGAATTTTGGGATACTATCAATGGCAAAATTTATTAGTACAGCCAAACATGCTTAGCAAGGATGTATGTATGTATGTATGTATGTATGTATGTATGTATGTATGTATGTATGTATGTATGTATGTATGTATGTATGTATGTATGTATGTATGTATGTATGTATGTATGTATGTATGTATGTATGTATGTATGTATGTTAAGTCAGTGGGAGTCCCAGACGCTCTGATTGTGACATGATAAAACATTTTTCCCTGCCAACTATCTTAAGTGAACTGACTCTCCGTGCACTTCTATCCATCATCAGTATTGGCTACTCATTTCAGCTCTTTGCAAATTCTTATATGGATTTATTCTTTGAAATGTAGGAAGATATTTCTACCAGTCGAGTCCAGGTGCGATTTTTGTATAGCAGTTTTGATTTCCGCTATTTCCGCTGTATATAAAAGGTTTGAAAACTGATTCGAGTATCTCAGGTCTACCTGTTGTCGCCAATGTTTGACTAAATGTTTTACCTATGGAAGGTAATACCTGTATTCGGTTTCAAACAGTCTGCACCTCGCTAATTAAACATTTTCTATCTCTTTGTAGTTGTCTTATGCCCTACGTCACCTGTTTTCGTGCCACGTATACCTGTCTTAAGATTTAATATCCGATACTCGTTTTGAGAATGCTCTGTTGTGAATAATGGGAATGATGACCCGTGGTTTGTTAATACTCGTAAGAAATTAACAACTTACGTATTATAGACCTATCTAGATTTTTATTAACCAAAGTGCCAGACTTTGTCTTCTTAAACTAGAAGAAAGTATACGATACTCTCATTTCTACATTCTCTATAACCATTTTTTCAAATGTGGCTGAAACCTAGTTTGCCTTTAATTTTCCGGTTAGAACTAAACAAGCACGGAAAACTATGCCGTAGCTTCACTTGACATGCAAAAGGTAATGATCAACATTTCTATAAGACAATTTTGTATCACTAAGTTCCAACAATTGTTCCCGCCCCTTTGTGAACAAATTTATCAAAATATTGCAGTAGTTTTCAAGCAGTATTGCAATCGAGGCCTCGCAAAACGTTTTGTCGGAAACAGTTCAAACGATAGTAGCCTGGCAATGAAGACAAAAGTTCAGATTTATTCATATGTTGAAATTTTCCTCAATGCAAAATTTTACAACTGCACTATCACTAAAATTCACACACATACGTTTACTTCTCTGCCTCTAAAATTTCGTGTCATAGTTTAAATGTACAGCTGAAGAAACTGAATATATTCAATTGATTTTCTTAAAGTCCTTTCTGACAAAATATATATGTATCAGACAAAATGTATCGGTTGCTATCTGCTGGCTAAAGGATGTTTGACACGAAGTGTATCGCTACAATCTTACGACAAATTCATGTACCAGAAAAATTTAAGCGTTTGCTCTCTGATAACAGTCTTGATAGCATTTTATGGTATATATATATATATATATATATATATATATATATATATATATATATATATATATATATATATATATATATATATATATATATATATGAGCCGAACCAAATCCCAGAGGAAACTATGTTGTGCTAAAACACATTCCTTTAAAAGTTTGTCAAAAATATATATTTACAATTGTTCAAACCAAACTTTCAAGCGCATCAGTGACATACTTCAAAATTTTATCCTAACATCCAAAAATAATATAGAGTGACAGTAGAAGTGACATATATTTTGCTGTGATCCAAATTGGAATTAAAAATTGGCTCCATGTTCATTTAAAAGATTATACTATAGTATTAAATCAAACAATTTCCAAATATAGAGATAACATAAAACAATTAATTATATTTAGTTAAAAGGAAGAAAGGAAGAAGAAAAAAAATAAAAGTTCTGAATTCTTAAAAATTTTTTTCGTTTAATTATTCAATGGCTGTATCACAATATTTTACAAAGCAAAGCAGACAATCCTTCAATTTTTAATCACTTAAAAAAGCAACAAAACTTAGAGAACAAAAGGACAACGTACCTTATTTCCAGGAGTAAATTTGACGTTAAGCCGAAACTGACGACCTTAAAATGACGATAATTGCGCGATGCCGCTCTCTTGAAGTGGGCCCCAACTAGTTAAACACTCTTTCAATTACTGATAAACATTTTTAGGAAAACCTTATTCCCTTTTGTGTGTGTTGGAAGCTGTCAATTTCGTGTCTAATCTCTCTCTCTCTCTCTCTCTCTCTCTCTCTCTCTCTCTCTCTCTCTCTCTCTCTCTCATAAATATAACCTCTAAAAACAGATTAAATTCTTAAATTATATTTCCAAAAATTAATTGAATATTGTTTTGAAACGGACGACCCTCAAGTTAGGAATCTGGCGTGATGTGGCTCTCAATCAAAAGTGGTTCCAACAAGCTTCTGGCATTTCCAAGTATTGGTAAGCATTTTTAGATAATACCATATTCCCTGTCGTATGTGTTGAAAGTGTTGTATCCATTTCGTGTATAATTTGCCAATATTTATGTATGTAGAAAATAGATTGGGTTAGACAGAAGAGTGTAGCCTTTGATACAATTGCTTCTTACACTTCTGTTTAGAAGTGCAAGTAAAAACAAATTTTCTATTATTTCATGTGCGTTTCTACATGATGGGCTGTCTAGAAATACATGAATATACATAACGCTCCAGATTAATTCATGCCGATTAATCAGCGCATGCACCATAATACGATTACAATATCACGAAGAATCTGTTTCGGGTTAATACAATTTTACAGTATCTGGGTGAATATTTTGATGAGGTGCTTTTATGAGTACTTGTCTCGTAATGCAGTAACCTACGACAACAGTCGATATCTTGTTTGTATGGTTACCGTCGTAAAATCAGGTCGAATGACCTGATCTGCTAGCTCACTTGGAGGGACGTAATACATAATATAAGGTTGTGTATGACAAGAAAACTTTTCTCCAAGGTGAAGATTTGTAGTAAGGAATACGTGATATGTGTGCTGTAAATTCGGCATTAAAATACAGACATGAAACAACGATTAATTCTCAGTTGATGCTTTTGCCAGTTTCAACTTCTTCTGATCCAGCAGGTAGACTGGTTTCCAATATCACACGAACGCCGATTGTCATTCCTCCTATTTATTACCCAAATAAAGTAGTGCTTACAACGACGGAATATCATTAGCATCGTTATAGTTTAAGGCATACTCAAGTGTTGACTTCGTTAGATTGAAAATAAAGCATTTAATGTTCACCAGTAAATGTAGTATAAAATTTATTCTTTTGAAGCTGAAAAAATGCATATTTTTATGAAAAAACAGCACGGAACTCATGACGTCATAAACGTTATGAAGGCATCTACATCATATTTTGTAACAATGTTTCAGTTTTGTGTCACGGAAAGACTCTAAGTCCCTCCGGCGGAAACAGACAAAAGCCTAACAGTTTACTAATAACATTATGTTATGAGTTAATGCTCTTAAAATAAGTAACATAAACGGGTGTAAAGCAACACGCTTTGTAAAATTCAACCAATAATTTATTGATTTATTTCCCTAGAATACAAAGTGAAATATGAAAACAAAGATTGTTTTATTGCGAATTAAATCCAAAATAATCCTCGAATTAAAGATAAAAGTCCTAAATAATGCAAATTCTGAATAAACATTAACGGAGATTCAAATTAAGTCCAACGCTTAACTTGCTGACGTGCCTTTGACGAAGTGTATCTTGTTTTTGTACTAACAGTCTTTCCTCGAAACACTGTAATATAATTGAATGTTTATATTCACTATAAATCCCAGTAAATGTCGCTGCCCAAGAATATCATAATTTGTATGATCACTCTGTATTTCCTAAGAAAAACCAGTTGATAATTTAATAATTTGAAGAAAATAATTCCAGCCCAAATAAACTTCTGGGCACATCCATAAAACAAATTGATTCTGCTAGATTTTAAAGTACAAACGAAAAATCTTTCCAGGACAAGGTTATATATAGCCCATTACTTGACCTCAGGTCACAATTAACATCTTCCCCCACACACATCCCAAATAAGTTAACATCTTCCCCCAAATAAGCCAAACAATCAAACAAACAACAAAATATTACATAACTGAATAAAACTTCATCGAAACTTCTTAATGTTTACAAAATAAAATGTTATAATTAGAAAGTCTGTTAGTAAAGTTATGTTATTTAACCTGAACATTGTCACGCAAGACAAGTAAATTGTAAAGGAATTCCAAGAAACCTGAGACGACGATCAACATAAAGATAATTCTTAAATTAATAATAATCCTGATGATATTTTAGCTATGTATAGGTCTTTACACAATTTTTAAAAACAAATCAGTAATTCAGGTCAATTAAACCTGAACTTGTTACATTACAATTGCATGAAATAAAAACAAATAAAATAATTTAACTAAATTATATAATAATTCTCCTAGCTATCTGAGTATTCATTAAAGCTCTTTTATCAAGTATAAAAAGTGTATGCAAATGTATTTAAAGCTATCAAACAAAGAAAGAAAACAATTCTCATAACAATCGATTCATGTAATAAGCAAAACTGGTGTCAGGAAAATTTGACTGGGTGGGATATCATGCTACATGTTTGCGGCATGATGCCCCAGTGCTAGACATCATTATAAACTGCCTCACTGAAGACGTTGTAGCGATATGACTAAAAAACTGGTAAAGCTATATTAAACATCCCAATCACACATACAGACACACGCACGTTAGAAACATTGATTATTTTGTAGTACAACATTATATATAAAAACTATTAATTTGTGTAATTATTTTGAAACAAAAGGAGACCAATCAAAAGAATTTATGAACGACCCATAAATGACCTATTTATAATTTGTTGTCAACTATGATATTACTGAGAAAAGAACATAACCCAGTCTTGGTCGGTTATGCCCTTAATGTAAATAGAATCAAGACTTGATCCATAAATTGAAATTTCTTCGATGACGATAACAAATGTACTAATACATACATACATACATACATACATACATACATACATACATACATACATACATACATACATACATACATACATACATACATACATACATACATACATACATACATACATACAGTAACGAGGAAACCCCATGGACTGTCAAGATTCGTATTGTTATTTAATATGTCGTTTCATTAAAGTTTACATTGCATTGTGATTTTAAATGTTGTCGGGCTTTGTAGTGCCATCTGCTCCTTAGTTTTTATCACGTCAGTAGAAAGAGCCAGGCCAGGGAATCGGAAAAGAATAGAGACAAGGTCTTTCATCGACCGGCTCTATAAGGCATAAACAACACAAAAAAATTTAATATTCTTTTTAACTCGTATATGTATTTGTTTTCAGAGATGATCATAAAGTCTCAAGAAAGTTTTCATACACGCATGATATAAACTACGCTGTCACGAAACGTTCCGAAATATTCGTATTTATGTTTCATAACAATTGATCTCTGGGGAGGGAAAATAATGCTATAGCCAAGTATGAACGAAGTATTAAGTATGTATACCAACCAGTTTTGTCCGAACACAATGCTCAAGAGTTATTTTGTGTGAATTCATGAAATATGGATGTGACTGAAAAAAAATGTTACTTTGTGAAATTTATTCCTGACATTGTTGGACATCGCTGAGTGAAAATATACAACAGCAAAAATTAGGTTGAAATCAAATATTTAAGATTCTCGAATTTTGGGATACTATCAATGGCAAAATTTATTAGTACAGCCAAACATGCTTAGCAAGGATGTATGTATGTATGTATGTATGTATGTATGTATGTATGTATGTATGTATGTATGTATGTATGTATGTATGTATGTATGTATGTATGTATGTATGTATGTATGTATGTATGTATGTTAAGTCAGTGGGAGTCCCAGACGCTCTGATTGTTACATGATAAAACATTTTTCCCTGCCAACTATCTTAAGTGAACTGACTCTCCGTGCACTTCTATCCATCATCAGTATTGGCTAATCATTTCAGCTCTTTGCAAATTCTTATATGGATTTATTCTTTGAAATGTAGGAAGATATTTCTACCAGTCGAGTCCAGGTGCGATTTTTGTATAGCAGTTTTGATTTCCGCTGTATATAAAAGGTTTGAAAACTGATTCGAGTATCTCAGGTCTACCTGTTGCCGCCAATGTTTGACTAAATGTTTTACCTATGGAAGGTAATACCTGTATTCGGTTTCAAACAGTCTGCACCTCGCTAATTAATCATTTTCTATCTCTTTGTAGTTGTCTTATGCCCTACGTCACCTGTTTTCGTGCCACGTGTACCTGTCTTAAGATTTAATGTCCGATACTCGTTTTGAGAATGCTCTGTTGTGAATAATGGGAATGATGACCCGTGGTTTGTTAATACTCGTAAGAAATTAACAACTTACGTATTATAGACCTATCTATATTTTTATTAACCAAAGAGCCAGACTTTGCCTTCTTAAACTAGAAGAAAGTATACAAGACTCTCGTTTCTACATTCTCTATAACCATTTTTTCAAATGTGGCTGAAACCTAGTTTGCCTTTAATTTTCCGGTTATAACTAAACAAGCACGGAAAACTATACCGTAGCTTCACTTGACATGCAAAAGGTAATGATCAACATTTCTATAAGACATTTTTGTATCACTAAGTTCCAACAATTGTTCCCGCCCCTTTGTGAACAAATTTATCAAAATATTGCAGTAGTTTTCAAGCAGTATTGCAATCGAGGCCTCGCAAAACGTTTTGTCGGAAACAGTTCAAACGATAGTAGCCTGGCAATGAAAACAAAAGTTCAGATTTATTCATATGTTGAAATTTTCCTCAATGCAAAATTTTACAACTGCACTATCACTAAAATTCACACACATACGTTTACTTCTCTGCCTCTAAAATTTCGTGTCATAGTT
This sequence comes from Potamilus streckersoni, assembly GCA_016746295.1. NCBI lineage: Eukaryota > Metazoa > Mollusca > Bivalvia > Unionida > Unionidae > Potamilus > Potamilus streckersoni. The sequence goes on from JAEAOA010002072.1 coordinate 1,290,924, forward strand.
TAAATGTACAGCTGAAGAAACTGAATATATTCAATTGATTTTCTTAAAGTCCTTTCTGACAAAATATATATGTATCAGACAAAATGTATCGGTTGCTATCTGCTGGCGAAAGGATGTTTCACACGAAGTGAATCGCTACAATCTTACGACAAATTCATGTATCAGACAAATTTAAGCGTTTGCTCTCTGATAATAGTCTTGATAGCATTTTATGGTATATATATATATATATATATATATATATATATATATATATATATATATATATATATATATATATATATATATATATATATGAGCCGAACCAAAGCCCAGAAGAAACTATGTTGTGCTAAAACACATTCCTTTAAAAGTTTGTCAAAAATATATATTTACAATTGTTCAAACCAAACTTTCAAGCGCATCAGTGACATACTTCAAAATTTTATCCTAACATCCAAAAATAATATAGAGTGAGAGTAGAAGTGACATATATTTTGCTGTGATCCAAATTGGAATTAAAAAATGGCTCCATGTTCATTTAAAAGATTATACTATAGTATTAAATCAAACAATTTCCAAATATAGAGATAACATAAAACAATTAAATATATTTAGTTAAAAAGAAGAAAGGAAGAAGAAAAAAATAAAAGTTCTGAATTCTTAAAATTATTTTTTCGTTTAATTATTCAATGGCTGTATCACAATATTTTACAAAGCAAAGCAGACAATCCTTCAATTTTCAATCACTTAAAAAAGCAACAAAACTTAGAGAACAAAAGGACAACGTACCTTATTTCCAGGAGTAAATTTGACGTTAAGCCGAAACTGACGACCTTCAAATGACGATAATTGCGCGATGCCGCTCTCTTGAAGTGGGCCCCAACTAGTTAAACACTCTTTCAATTACTGATAAACATTTTTAGGAAAAATCTTATTCCCTTTTGTGTGTGTTGGCAGCTGTCAATTTCGTGTCTAATCTCTCTCTCTCTCTCTCTCTCTCTCTCTCTCTCTCTCTCTCTCTCTCTCTCTCTCTCTCTCTCTCTCTCTCTCTCTCTAGTGTAAAACTAGGTTGATTCGCGATTTCAAGGTAAAACTGTACATCAAGTTTAACGTTCTGTACTGGGTTGATGTTGGTCATAACAAACTGTTAAAGAATGTGTGTTGCATAGACTCTCTCTCTCTCTCTCTCTCTCTCTCTCTCTCTCTCTCTCTCTCTCTCTCTCTCTCTCTCAAAATAATAAATGTATGTTCATTGGCTTAATCAGTGTGAACTATTTCTCAGTCAGAACGTAACTTCCTGTCAGATATCTACTTTGCTCGTTCAAGTGATGTCCAAGTCCTAATACTCGTATCTGGTGGCAACGATTGGTTATTTAGAAGCCAAGAGTGTTGACGCGAATGTTTGAATAATTAGTTGTTCGTCTTTTTAAAACTACTTTGTTTGTTTGAATAAAATATTGGTATTTATTTTGATTCACATAATATATTCATTTAAAGTACATATGAAACTAAGAGTATGTTATCTTTAATAATAAACAATACAATTGGTTATCTTTGTGAAACAACTCAATAAAAACTTGCGCTTAGCATTGATTTTAGCTTCATGGAATAAACATTAATCGAAAACGTTTTTTGTTCGAGACACAAATATGAGGGAATGATTTACAAAATGAAAGTACGGTAGCAGGAGCAGGGCAGTTCCAGGTAATGAAAATGTTTTTAGAAAATGCCTTATCACATTTATTTGAATGAATATCAAGTGTTATAAACTTTGCAATTTGACCTACTTCTCTTCGTGTCGATCAAGATGAGATGATATTCAACAGTCACCTCTTCAAAACGTTGCATTTATTTTACTCTCGTCTGCTTAGAGTGTATCTGTAGAGAATTGAAGATATAAGTTTGATTAAAACAAAATACAGCAAAAACTGTTTCTCCTTGATGATTGATTACAACATATGTAATTCGTACTAACTCAATCCCTGGAGGAAGTTTAATAAATAGAGGATCTCAATTGGGTAAGGATTTAATATTGAATTTATGAAACTAGTTGAATAATGTCCAGCTTTTTCGATCCTTGGCAAGCAAAAGCTGGACATTATTCAACGAGTTTCATAAATTTAATATTAAATCGTTACCCATTTGAGATTATTTTTATCACATAGATTTTATTTCAGTGGAAATTATTTCGATAGAGAGAAGAATGAATAATTTCGTTCATTCTGACAGATGGTGTACCTTTTATTTGTTGTGCATAAAATATAGTCCCAAACAAAGCTGAATTGGTAAAAGTAGGTTGTACTGTTTACAAACTATAAATAAAAGAAAAAGCTTCGATCCGAATAAACAGAACTTTTTATAACCACAAAATCATTTCTCAAAACAGAATAATGCGATGTGATGCTGACACATTGTTTGATACGATACACAGTACAGGTCGACATTAGAATACACGCGTGAACCCCTAAACTGTATGTTTAAGAACTACCGGTAAACGTTACATTGTTGCGATTTTCATGTCAAATAGGATTACCGGTTGAGAGAGAATGTCCAACAGACACACACAGACACACAAGCATATTATATATATATATATATATATATATATATATATATATATATATATATATATATATATATATATATATATATATATATATATATATATATATATATATATATATATATATATATAGTTGCTAGAAAAGTTGCAGCGTCATCTTAGGTAATTATATTACTTTAGAGATGTAGAAGATTTAGAAATGAGCGTTGACCGATAAGTACTAGAATTATTAAAGTACATTGCATGAACTTATGACGTTATCACAAAATGACGGGATTTACAATATGAATATTTTCATTCACATGGAGACGACTTTCTCACAAAGATAACGGCTGCTCGGTGGCATATTGGTTAGAGCATCCGTATCGGATATGAGAGTTCGCGGGTTCGAACCTTGACCGAGTCATACGAAAGTCTTATAGAAACATGGTACTAACAGCTTCCTCGCTAGGTGCTCAGCATTAAGAGGTTAGTGTTAGGTCTGGTACGCCTGGTATCAGGATAATAAGACTGGGTGAGATAAAATGCTACATGTCTGCGGCATGATGCCTCAGTGTTAGACATCACTATAAACTCCCACACTGCAGACATCGTGGGTATATGACTGAAAAATTGTTAAATCTACGTTAAAAATCCATATCACACTGACACACACACACACACACACAACACACACATGAAACGGCAGTACGTATTCAAAGATAATGTATCGTGTGTCCCATCAATGATTATTGTTGTTCTTCTAGGGCTTAACGCCATTTTTTTTCAGCACTGTTACCAATTAGCTTAAATCCTATGAATGATCACTGTGAATGCTGTGTAATTTTCTCTGCAAACAAAATCACATCTCTATTTCTATCAATGAAACTCTTGCAGACAACACATGACATTTCTCTACCGTATATTGAAAGTTTTATTACCATGATTAAATTAAAAGAAGCAATAAAACAATAATACTATGTAGTATAATATATATATATATATATATATATATATATATATATATATATATATATATATATATATATATATATATATATATATATATAATCGATTTAGACTGGCATTTCTACTAATGATCTTTATATTATTCATTAAATAACTTGAGTTATATCTAGGAAGGATATTTTTTTTCAAAATGCACAAATGTCATCCACGGTGGAATTGATAGGCGCACGTGCGAGTCTCTTTGATGATTATTTTAATTTTATTTCTTTGAACGGTTGGAATTTTTAGAGTATACAATTTGGAGAAATATTGATATTATATATAATATGAATGTATATGACATTTGTAGCTCTCACCTATCTGCCTGTCTATCAGTCTGTCTGTCTGTCCCATTTTATTTGGTGCAAGGGTATGTATATGTATTTATATGCCTGAATGAATGTGTTCGCATACCTTGTTGTTGTTGTTGTTGTTCTGGGGCTTAACGCCATTTTTCAGCACACGATATACATGGCGGCCAGTATTAATGGTGGTGGAAGAAACCGGGAAATCGGCGGAAAGAACCACCGACCCACGAGAAGCTACTGGCAAGCTTTCTTACATATCCACATTCGCCGAATCTTAGACTTGAACTCAGAGGTGAGATGGCAGTGATCCGTAACGGAGAGCTCTTTAGACCACTCGCCCACTCGGGGCCCTCACAATAATTATTCACTAGGATAAAAGATGCTGACTAGATTATGTTATGATTGGAGTATTATAAAGCCATACATGCAGAGGCGTACCTAATGTATTTGGTATTTGGCACTCAGGGTGGATCTTTTCTTTGGCACCCCACAAATAAATTTTAAATGTAAACACACAGGAAGAATATATTATTATATTTGCAAGTAGATTTTCAAACAGTACTATGCTATCATAAGCAAATTAAAAATACATATTGCTTTGTCGACTTTGTTATTTGGTTTGAAAACTTGTACTGGTATTCCAGCTTTCCCGATTGCACCCATGTACTGGCTGTCACGGGGGGAGGGGCATACCGCCATCCTCGCACAACACTTAGCTTAGTATGACATTGAATAAATGTACTCTAATTCATATACATTTTCGTTCGCACAGATCTTGGTCCTTCTCCTCCTCCTCTCATTGATGTTTCTTTATATTCTTACCGATACTTTATCATTGATCAATAAACGCCACTTACGACATTCAAAAGACAGATCAAGGCCAGAGAATACCCTCATCGAACGATTCCATTCAACCTTAAATTTTAAACCGAGGATGAATGTAGTTCAGACTGAATCAAATAGCCGAAATTACATTGATGGACTCTCAACCAAAAGGTACTGGATTAGAATCCTAACATCAGACCATCCCTAGGCAGATAAAGTTGAGTATTCTTGGGCAAGATACTTTACTCCACTAAATAACATACTGGAGTTGCTCCGCCGTAAAGCACAAAGCCAAACTAAAACAATGTTACATGCACGCTCGTATTACCGGTTTCTGTTTGATTAGTTTCCATTATGGAATAAAAACAACTGTTGAACAAGATAAAATGATTTCTCAATGAAGATGAACTTTCCAGCATATTTTTTTCATCTTACATTGGGGCATGTGCAGCAAATTTTGCACTTTTTCATGACTTGGCAGATGATGGTTTATTTGATGTCACAATGACAATAGATTTGCGATAAAAATTGTCATACCGCACTGCCGTGACGTCATTCATGTGACGTCACGGAGGTGAAATGGCATTGTCACAATTCTAAAACAACTTGAATTTCAAAGCTCTGTTAATTGAATAGTATAAAGAAAACAAGCCTTGCTTTGGTGAATATAAAGCATTATGACCCAGCAAACCACCTGGTAGATACAAGCTCATGTTTACTTCAGAAAATGTCAGAAAATATTGCAAGCATAGTTCATGTAGTAATAGGATTACTGAACGTTCCAGCTGCAGAGTTCTTCAAAATTTTTTAACAAGGTGATCTCAAGGAATAAATGTACACCACTTCCAACGATCATTCCGATAGACCTTTCGAGACCTGTTTGCGATTATTTTCCATGACAAGCCCAGTCTACTAGGGATAAGCCTGACAATACAATTTTAACTTATTTATTGTCACCATACAGTTTTGATATAAAATATACACTCAAACTTTAACAATGTTTGCACCTGTGTAAAGTCACGTGAACTCGATACGATTCCAACATCACTATAGCTTGAGTACTTAGATTTAACACTGCCATCACTACCCGATCTTATAAATATTTCTCTCTCGTATGGGGAATTCCCATCATTCTGTAAAACAGCCATTGCCTCGTTTGATGAAGCAGACGCTTAAACATATCAATTACAAGAATTTGGGTTCTGTTTTTGTTCTCTCATTCATGTAAAAATAAAATCTTAGAAAAGTTATTCCATCCAACTGTATCTCATCAGAACTAAAATAGCCTTTTTAGCAATATACAATCGGCATATCACACTGTCCATAGTACTGAAACTAACCTTTTGAGAGGAGTAACAACCTTCTCTCTGCTTTGGATAGTATAAAGATAACAGTCGTTATTCTCCTTGACTTGTCTGCGGCATTTGACACAATCGACCATAATGAAATACTTCACTATCTCCATAATGTATTTGGTATTCTCGATACGGTCTTACTATGATTATAGTCCTACTTAGTCATTAGGACAAAAATTGCATCCTTAAATGGAAGACTATCCAGACCAGTTATTCTATGTTTCGGCGTTCCAAAAGTCTCTGTTCTCGGCTCAGATCTCTTCATTCTATACACTTAGTTGCTATAAGGTGTCATGCACCGATAACCGGGGTCACATCAATTGATGCCACTCAAATATGCAAAACCTAGCTGCCCAACTAAAGACTTTCGCATTCAAATGCTTTACCTCAGATAATAAGTATCAGTAATACCAACATTAGATTCACACAGTAAGTACGATACACGTGTGTAACACTTGACGGTAATCTCTCGTTACAACTTTTATCAAACTTATGCAAAGCAGCATATTTGTGACTGAGACGCATCAGCTCTATTCGAAATTTTGTGTGGCTGATGCCACTAACACATCCAGAGAGTACAAAGAACTGAGCAAACCCCACCCCTCTACTCCAACTCTGTAACATTCAATGGCTAACAAATCCGTCCAGAATAAAAAACAAAATTTATTCATAAGCTACATTTTGTTGCCTTGCTGCAGTTCAATATGCGAATTTGACTTCAAACATTGTGTAAAGGTTGCTCACACTGTGAGGTTTCAGTTGCATGTTAATACCAGTGGAGAATATATTATCATTATTACAGTAATTTTAATAACTTTTTTATCTGTTAGAAACAGACCACGTCCGATACAGGATCTCAACGGTTTGAACCTAGGCCGAGTCATACCAAAGACTTATTAAAATGTACTTTGTGGTCGGCGTTAAGAGGTTAGTGCTATAACTGGTAGGCCTGGTGTCAGGAACATATGACCTGGTGGGACATCATGTTGCTCGTCTACAGTATGTTGCCTTAATGCTAGACTTCACTACAAATTGCCTCACTGAAGACATTGGAGCGATATGACCGAAAAACTGTTAAAACTATGTCAAAGATCCAAACCACACACACTCGCACACTCACACACAAACATTAGAAATATTGATCATTTTATCTTACAACATATGTATGTATGTATGTATGTATGTATGTATGTATGTATGTATGTATGTATGTATGTATGTATGTATGTATGTATGTATGTATGTATGTATGTATGTATGTATGTATGTATGTATGTATGTATGTATGTATGTATGTATGTTTCAACACTAGCTGGTATAATAATTTTAGTAAAAGGTGATGATACGGAAAGAATTGAAATACTTAGACAAAAATTATTTATATTTTGCTTTGAGACAAAAATTATTTATATTTTGCTTTGCGATGATATTCCAGAAGGACAACGAGTATACAGAGCAAATGGCGCTGTTGCAGATGATAATATTGAAAATTTATGTATGTATGTATGTATGTATGTATGTATGTATGTATGTATGTATGTATGTATGTATGTATGTATGTATGTATGTATGTATGTATGTATGTATGTATGTATGTGTGTGTGTGTGTGTGTGTGTGTGTGTGTGTGTGTGTGTGTGTGTGTGGATGGATGGATGGATGGATGGATGGCTGGATGGCTGGATGGATGGATGGATGGATAGTTGGATGGATGGATGCATGCATGCATGTATGTATGTATATTGTGTGTATTTTAACGTTTTCGAGAATGATGCCTTTAGCATTCTTTGTCAATTTATTGTCATCTAATATGACAGCATATATTTTACTTCTTAATCCAACAAATTTTCTGACAGGCGCAAACATAAATTCATCTTTCAATTTTCCAATAACTTTCTTATAAGAAATTTTTTGAAATCCATTCCATGCTGGATAAACTGATAAATGAGATATAGTTTTATTATTGTAAATATCCTGATAGACATCTTCACATGTTATATTATAAAATAGAGAGTCTGTATCGTTAAATAGCAACTCCGAATCTGGCCATTGCCTTTTGGTAAAATTGAAGTGAAAATCTTGCATCAGCCACTTTGATATATCAAGAACAGCTGTCCCAACATAAACTGGTTTATTTAACTTTAAATTTGTCTTTCGTCGTTGCATTTCAGCAAGATTTTCATTATATATTTTCATACTAACAAAACCATCATCATTGACTATTTTATTTCTGCGATATATGTTATTAACAATTTCTATCGAAACGCTTTTTAAAATATTTTCCAACGTCTTACAGAGAGTGGAGTTGTTCATCAACTTGAAGATGTTTTTTTTTTTCCAAATTTGGTTTTAACCACAGCACAACGGTTCGTATTTAGATCAATATGATTTGCCATCCACCTCGACTGTTTAAACTTTAGCACGTGATAGACTTTTCTCAGAATTTATTCAATATCTACTACTTAATTTAAATTTGTGTAATGCATAACGTAAATTTTTTATTAAACTAATTTGGAAATAAATTATTATCAATCGATTTCTTTGCTGTTGTGGTTGCTGTTTGTTCAGGTGATAATAAGCTATAATCAATCATCATTGGCTCTTCGCAAAATGGATAATCATCATGTAGATAACTAAATAAATGTAACTAAATATGATAATCTAAATCAATTGCAACAAAATATGAAATTACTGAAGGATCGATATTAATTGTGCTATGTAAATCTTTTTCAGTTTCTCTAATAAATTGATCGGGATTTATCCAGTGAGACCTTCATCACGGCATTGGTTCTGACATTCAAGCCATACAAAATCACACAGTCTAGACAAAAATATGATTGGATTGGATATTTGTATCATAAGTGTTTAGATATTTGTTATCAGTTACATATTTTTTTATTATGACGCTAATTCCTCCTCTGATACTTTTTTCAATAACGTTAAACACATTGACATATGTTTAGAGATCTAGTTCTATCTTGCTCGTATTAGTAGAGCATCCCACAACAGCCTAGGAGAAGAATAAATCTGACAAGATCTAGTCCATAATTATTATGACTAATTTGAGGAAAACGCAAAACACCTGTTAGCATAATGCATCTGTTTTCAGATATAAATCGTTATAATCACCAACTGTTTTACAACTAAATGTATAACAAATATCTTGTGCATATTTGCGTTCGTCATCTGTGATACTTTTAGTATTATGTTGCGAGTAAAATTTATGTCTGTCAGGCTGAGAAGTTTCATTAAAACTGCCTCCATCGTCGAGATAATCGTACGGAAAGATACCTTTTCTTGGCAGATCGACATAGTTTTCACAGAAGCATCTTTGCAGATTATTAAAATTGCTACCAATTGACATATACTTTTAGAAATAATAGATTTTATAATAATCGATATTATTACTTTATTTAAGTTTAGTTTAGAGTAAATATTTTCATCACCTAAAGCATCTATAATGATATGACTGTCATAGCCACGAAAGTGATGTAAAACTACGGAAATTAAATCTGGAGCATGAAATTTTAATTTACAATCGTTATGATATTAGCCGGTCAAATGACAATGATCTCGCACCTTATCAGAGAAGACTCCGTTAAGGTTTATCAGCAAGTTTTCTCAAATATGACAATTAACTGCTTCATTGAAATTGAGTTGTTGTTTAGATGTTATTCTCATCGGAGCTGTTTTAAGTAATCTGTTAGAAATTTTTAACTTCGGCTTTTATTTTTTTGGTAACCAAACGGCAGGATATTCACCTCTGTATAACTTTATCGGAGCTGAAAATTTATCGCTAGCGCAACAAACTACTTTATAAGCTACTCCGCAATTAATATGTTGTATTTGTCTTGTACTGGAATTTTTCGGATTATTTTCAGCTCCAACCAAAGGAATGAGTAGACACTCGAAATTAGCGTAAATAACAAAAGGAATAACAAAATTTGACAGAATCAATCAGACGATAGAAATATTTAATTTATAATCATATTGTGTAAATTTTATTAGTTTATCTTTTTCGCTTAGGAATAGTTATTTTTTTAACATTATTGCAGTAGTTGAGATGCTCATACAGTCTTCCATCGCTAGAAAAACCTTGAAGACATCTATAACAGAAATATTTTTACATTACTCTCCGCCACCTAAGCCATCAAAATTTTTTGTTCCTGGTAAAATAATAAAATTATTGTTAACTGTGAAGCATTGTCTGAGATATATTTTGGGTAAACTTTTTCTTTTTCATGTAGCCTGATAACATTTACTGAAATACTGTTTTGTTTTTCAAACTTTAGTATATTATTTTCTGCTACTGGAAAATTATTCCTAAACATTCAGCTCGTCTTTGAGAGGAAAATACTTCTTAACGCGATCAAGCATTTTGTTCTTTTAGAATTATTGCAGAAATAATAGATCATTGAAGACATTTGTCGTGATAGTTTTGACACTTTTATAGCATTTATTGTTTTAAATTTTGTGAGGGAGATCAACGTACAAACTACCGCGTAGTACATTATATTTTGCTGAGTGAAAAAAACCCAACTTATTTTATCATTTCAAATTTCCATCCTCATCCTGGTGAAGTAAACGCTTCAATGCTTTTTTATTTCTTGATGGATTTTACCCGCGACCACAACAATGCTTGTTCCAGTTAATATTTTTGATCAGTTTGTAACGATTATCATAACCTGAAAATGTTGTAGAATTTTTTTTTGATTTTATATTGCTCTTTATAGCAATATCTCGCAATTTTAACATTATATAGTAATATTTTATATCTAACCGAATATTTTAAAGATTTTTAATTATAGATATAAAAGCAATCCTTATAATATAATGACATAAATTTTGAGATATTTAAAACTGACAGCGGAAGAGCAAGAAACTTAACATTTTCACCCAAAATACAAGTTATATGCTGCAAATGCATTTGGTTCTGTTCCAATATCAAATCAAAATTTTGTTAGCATATCAACACCAGCTGGTATAATAATTTTAGTAAAAGGTGATGATACGGAAAGAATTGAAATGCTTAGACAAAAATTATTTATATTTTGCTTTGCGATGATATTCCAGAAGGACAACGAGTATACAGAGCAAATGGCGCTGTTGCAGGTGATAATATTGAAAATGTATTATTACGAGATGAATTTCAACTCCACCCAGTGTTTGAAGCAAATATATAAAGCAAATGAAATGATAAGAGAATTATGCAATATATAAGAACGAAAAATGGGTTGGACGTTTACAAAATAGTGGATATCTTAATGTTATATTACGTGGAACATGACAGATTTTAATAAATATAGATCACATAGGTGTGTGTTTGAAACTTTTAAACATGTTATTTCAGTTGGTCTACTCTGTGATCATATTCACACAATTCAAACCGATAATCGTCTAGAAAATGTAGATGCGCTTTATCCTGTCAGTACAACCCGCTCCGGACAACGTTGCTGCTAGCCAAAATATACTTTTTCTTTTTCCACAGAATGCACAAATATTTATTCTATGATTTTGTGGTTTTGTATGCTTTTTCATCTTTATTTTCTATGTTAGTTTTACACCTAAAATAATATTTTGACATTGTATATCAGTGAGTTTAGACAAAATTAGTTGCAATCTCATTATTAACGTGAGAGGGTTGTTTATCACATCGCAAAATAATCTTTTAAAAATCTGGATTTTTGGTCATCTGTTAAATAAACTTTACACAATAATATCCACAAGCGAAAGTTCAAACTGTTTGAATTGGATTAGACGAATAATTTATTATCATTTTTTTGCACATTTATTCTTTTAATGCGTCTCTTGGTAGAATTGTGAAAGGGTCAAAATAATTGTTATAAAAATCAGCTACCCAATGTGTGCCGGGTCCGCCATTAAAATGTTTTATATTTATAACACACGAACCCATCGTGTCTGGAATTGCTCTAAGTTCATCTTTGGAATAAACTCCGTGAAAATATTTTACATTTAGTTTATCAAGTATATCAAAATTACTTAACGCAGGTAACTTTGGCAGCTGTGACTTTATCTATTTGTTCCTGGCAGCATTAGCTCACGTGCTCGTCCTAACAGACCTGACAATAGACTTCCCGCCAATACTGCTAGCACTGGGGCAATTGGAATAAATCCACCTTCTCGCTGTAGTACCTTTTTTGTTGTTGGCTTTCTTCGCACTGTTTTTATCAATGCAGTAAATTTAATATTGAAACAGAAAATTACCATAGACATTCATACGAAACAAAAAAAAAAAAAAGAATTTTTTCGTTCAACCTGTTCCGAGGACAATACCATTACCTTCAACTGGCATTTTCATCTCGCCAGATACTGATTTAGATGCTGCTGCTAATACTAATATACAATGTACTGGCAAAATTTTAGGTAGTAATGTCTAGCTATTAGAGATAGTGCCGTACCGAAGAAACCGCCATATTTTGTTCTTTTCAGTTATTTATGCTGCACTTAAATTTTAAACAAAAGGGTTTTTGCGATTGTATTTATTTACTTGTGTTTTGGTTAACAATGATTTTGTCAAAATACCTATTTAAGCATTAAGTTAGACATTTAATGAAACCTGTCTCTGTTTTTGCAACAGCAACTGCTAATTTTTTTTATCTTGGTCATCAGGTAAATATATTTATTTTACAATATATTGTTTATTGTATAATGGCACTGCTGGAAATACTCAGAATATCCAAGAAATATCAATACCATCTGTGCTGTCTACTGTTCGATCGCTTTGATTACAAACATCGAAAGAACATATCGGATAAAGTGTACGAAATTCCTCTACTGATATCTGAGATCTATCTCCAACGTCCTGATATGTTTGCATTGCGTCGAGTAAGTACACGTACAGTCTATTAACATTTTTATTAGCGTTATCTGCAAAATTACATTCTATTCTATCGCTCGCTTCGGATAGCGCTTTAAATTTATTCTAGCGTATATTCTTATAACATCAGCGTTATCGAATATTCCGTTATTTTGTTGTTTGTTATTGTGTATAGCTTGTCTCTGAAATGCAACATATAATTGTCACGGTAGTTGCTCACTTCATGTTGTTTTGACTCACCTTGTATATTCGGCGGTAGTCTGAACGGCTGCTTGATATATCTTGAAGTTGCTGCAAATAAATTATATTCGTCTACTTTACAGCGTACCATTTAATTCCGCCATTTTAGTGATTAACGGAGCTATATGTAGCATCCACAGCGCAAGTTTGTTTATGGCAAATTGTACCCCACCAAATATAAATAGACAATCATTTTGTAATCTTGTAAAACAAGCGTCTGTTTAAATCCACGAAAAACATTATTATAGTCCCTGCAAAAGCCAAAGATTGTACTTAGTGGCAGCAAAAATCATTGTAATTAGATATGATACGGCTGTAAATGCCTTTCTCTAAAAATTGCCATCTTTGGAACGTGTATTTATTATGTTATGAGCAAATATGTTATAAACATGCTCTAATATTGCTGTGCCATTTTAAGCTGCATCTACTTGATTTATGCCAATATTATTACAAACTGCTATAAGTTAGACTCTTGTCTAATGTGTATTAGCGGCTGCATCTGTAGGTCTATACCTAAACTCTTAGCACTAGCAATAAGAAAATCTCTTACAATAATAGCATCTGCAGGAGGATCAGCTCCAGCAGCTATAACAGGTGCCAATCCTGATAAAATTTCAGCTGATTCAACAATACCTGTACCACCAGTTCCTGTATATTTAAACCACATCATGTTAGGTGCAGTTGATTTAGAGTAATCATCGGAAAACGAAATAGTATTTATGACTGTATTTGCAACTTGCAAATGACTTGAAATATCTTCGACAATTTGATTGGCAAGCTGATATCAAGCCGTTTCAAATAAACAAAACCCATTATTTATAAGAGCTACATTTACGGTAGCTGTAATTGCGACAGGTGGAACATCTACTGACATAACCTGGCCACGAACTTCCAACCTTGCTTTATGATGAAGTAGAAAAACGTCTTAGTTTCGAGCATTAGATTTTCTGATGCCAGCCGTATTAGGCTCGTTAGAATTTTCATCAAGATATTCAAATTATTCAAATTACATTACTGTGTCGTCTGTGTAATAAATGTTTGCTAAATTGAGATAAATTGTTAAAGGCATAGTTTTATTTTTTTAGATTACACAAAATTTTGTCATCAACGATAAAGTACCTATTTTGGCACTTTTACGTTAGATATTAATTTTGTGTAATTTGTTCTCCTCGTGGCAATAACAGTTTTTTTGTTGTTGCTGTGATTGCGCTTTGAGCTACTTTCGTTGGTGCGTCTTCAGAAATAGACTGTTTCGTAGGTGTGGCATACGCCGTACGTGTGTCTTTTATCTTAGCAGATATGTTTGTCCCACGGCATATCCAGCCGGATATGCAGCTCCAGTTGCAAAAGCTTTTGATGCTTCAAGTGCAATTGCCGCAAGTTTGTTACTTATACTGGAATATTTTCAATAATTTTGGCAAATATATTTCTTAAAATTCCTCCCTCTAGTTTTCTTCTATAATTTCGATTATTGGAATATTTCAATAAATTTGGTAAATATATATATATATATATATATATATATATATATATATATATATATATATATATATATATATATATATATATATATATATATATATATATATATATATATATATTAAAATCATCCATCTAGTTATCGTCTATATTCTTTTCTGTTTCACTATATCTGAGGTTGTATAATTTTGTTGTCAAATCTTCCAGAAACAAAATGTTTACTGTTTTTTGCCCAAGCGCAGGTAATAAGTAACAACTTCATTATTCACAAGCGGAAGTTCAAACTGTTTGAATATGATTAGACGAATAATTTATTATTATGTTTTTGCACATATATTATTTTAATGCGTCTCTTGGTAGAATTCTGAAAGGGTCAAAATAATTGTTATAAAAATCAGCTACCCAATGTGTGCTGGGTCCGCCATTTAAATGTTTTATATTTCTAACACACGAACCCATCGTGTCTGGAATCATTTTAAGTTCATCTTTGGAATAAACTCCGTGAAAATATTTTACATTTAGTTTATCAAGTATATCAAAATTACTTAACGCAGGTGACTTTGGCAGCCGTGACTTTATCTATTTGTTCCTGGCAGCATTAGTCCTCGTCCTCGCCCTCGTCCTAACAGACCTGACAATAGACTTCCCGCCAATACTGCTAGCACAGAGGCTATTGGAATAAATCCACCTTCTCGCTGTCGTACTTTTTTGTTGTTGGCTTTCTTCGCACTGCTTTTATCACTGCATTATATTTAATATTGAAACAGAAAATTACCATCGACATTCATACGAAACATTACAAAAAGAGAATTTTTTTCGTTTAACCTGTTCCGAGGAAAATACCATTACCTTTAACTGCCATTTTCATCTCGCAAGATACTGATTTAGATGCTGCTGCTAATACTAACATACAATGTACTGGCAAAATTTTAGGTAGTAATGTCTAGCTATTAGAGATGGTACCGTACCGAAGAAACCGCCATATTTTTTCGTCTCAGTTATTTGTGCTGCACTTAAATTTTAAACAAAAGGTTTTTGCGATTGTATTTATTTACTTGTGTTTTGGTTAACAACAATTTTGTCAAAATACCTATTTAAGCATTAAGTTAGACATTTAATGAAACCTCTCTCTGTTTTGCAACAGCAACTGCTAATTGTTTTATCTTGGTCATCAGTTAAATATATTTATTTTACAATATAACGGCACTGCTGGAAATACTAAGACTATCCAAGAAATTTCAATACCATCTGTGCTGTCTACTGTTCGATCGCTTTGATTACTAACATCGAAACAACATATCGGATAAAGTGTACGAAATTCCTCTACTGATATCTAAGATTCATCTCCAACGTCCTGATATGTTTGCATTGCGTCGAGTACATACACGTACGGTCTATTTACATTTTTATTAGCGTTATCTGCAAAATTACATTCTATCGCTCGCTCCGGATAGCGCTTTAAATTTATTCTAGCGTATATTCTTATAACATCAGCGTTATCAAATATTCCATTATTTTGTTGTTTGTTATTGTGTCGAGCTTGTCTCTGAAATGCAACATATAATTGTCTCGGTAGTTGCTCACTTCATGTTGGTTTGACTCACCTTGTGTATTCGGCGGTATTCTGAACGGCTGCTTGATATATCTTGAAGTTGCTGAAAATAAATTATATTCGTCTACTTTACAGCGTACCATTTAATTCCGCCATTTTAGTAATTAACGGTGCTATTAGTAGCATCCACAGCGCAAGTTTGTTTATGGCAAATTGTACCCCACCAAATAGAAATAGACAATCATTTTGTAATCTTGTAAAACAAGCGTCTGTTTAAATCCACGAAATACATTATTATAGTCCCTGCAAAAGCCAAAGATTGTACCTAGTGGCAGCAAAAATCATTGTAATTCGATATGATACGGCTGTAAATGCCTTTCTCTAAAACTTGCCATCTTTGGAACGTGTATTTCTTATGTTATGAGCAAATATGTTATAAACATGCTCCAATATTGCTGTGCCATTTTAAGCTGCATCTACTTGATTTATGCCAAGATTATTACAAACTGCTATAAGTTAGACTCTTGTCTAATGTGTATTAGCGGCTGCATCTGTAGGTCTATACCTAAACTCTTAGCACTAGCAATAAGAAAATCTCTTACAATAATAGCATCTGCAGGAGGATCAGCTCCAGCAGCTATAACAGGTGCCAATCCTGATAAAATTTCAGCTGATTCAACAATACCTGTACCACCAGTTCCTGTATATTTAAACCACATCATGTTAGGTGCAGTTGATTTAGAGTAATCATCGGAAAACGAAATAGTATTTATGACTGTATTTGCAACTTGCAAATGACTTGAAATATCTTCGACAATTTGATTGGCAAGCTGATATCAAGCCGTTTCAAATAAACAAAACCCATTATTTATAAGAGCTACATTTACGGTAGCTGTAATTGCGACAGGTGGAACATCTACTGACATAACCTGGCCACGAACTTCCAACCTTGCTTTATGATGAAGTAGAAAAACGTCTTAGTTTCGAGCATTAGATTTTCTGATGCCAGCCGTATTAGGCTCGTTAGAATTTTCATCAAGATATTCAAATTATTCAAATTACATTACTGTGTCGTCTGTGTCATAAATGTTTGCTAAATTGAGATAAACTGTTAAAGGCATATTTTTATTTTTTTAGATTGCACAAAATTTTGTCATCAACGATAAAGTACCTATTTTGGCACTTTTACGTTAGATATTAATTTTGTGTAATTTGTTCTCCTCGTGGCAATAACAGTTTTTTGTTGCTGCTGTGATTGCGCTTTGAGCTACTTTCGTTTGTGCGTCTTCAGAAATAGCCTGTTTCGTAGGTGCGGCATACGCCTTACGTGTGTCTTTTATCTTAGCAGATATGTTTGTCCCACGGCATATCCAGCCGGATATGCAGCTCCAGTTGCAAAAGCTTTTGATGCTTCAAGTGCAATTGCAGCAAGATTGTTACTTATACTGGAATATTTTCAATAATTTTGGCAAATATATTTCTTAAAATTCTTCCCTCTAGTTTTCTTCTATAATTTCGATTATTGGAATATTTCAATAAATTTTGTAAATATATATATTTTACTTCTGTAATTAGAGTGTCAACATTTTACGGCTAATAAATAATATTGACGTAGATTCATTTGTTTAAGAGAATCTGGTGGAACTTCTGGTGAAAAACTGTTTCTTCTTTACTGCCCCTAGCTGAGCAAGATCCAGATGCAATAGTGCAATTTACCAATATTGTGTTTATGTCAGTTATATTTACCGGCAGTTCACCGTCAAACGTTGTGGAATTATCATCAGGATGAACATCACAACTTGCATGAAGAAATCCTATCAGTGATGCGATAATTGTTGGTGATGAAAAATCAAATACTGAAAAGTATTGTAATGTTATTATAGCTATAGCTCGTAAAGTATTATAATTTGGTGTAAGTTCAAGATTGTCTGCAGCTTCTTCTTTTCATCTGTCATTCTTGCTTTTAATATAAGTTCTTTTATTGTTTTATTTAGATTAGCTATGTTGTAGGCTCTTTGAGGAATTTTATATATTTGACCTGCTACAAATTCTGGAGTATTATAATTAAATATAAGTTTATCATCTACTCCAGTTTTACATTAGCCATAGGTCCAATTTCATATGAGTTTTCACGATCTAGCTCTATAAACTTTACATAAAAAATCTGCGCTATCTTTATAAGATTAGCCAGTCTTATAGTAATGTTGCTGGCATTTATTAATATATTTTATAAACGTAAGTCGCCATTTCAAGCACGGTGTAAAGTTTCGTATTCGTCAGATGTTAATAAATTGTCCGATCTCAAATTATCAAGAATGTCAATAATTTTATTGCCAATTTCAGCAACAAAGTTTGCAGTTTCTTTTGATAAGATCAATAACATTAATCGTCCTGTCATTTCAGTAACTCGTGCGAGTATATTAGCTCATTTTTCTTTAGTTTCTTTTTCAATTATATATAATCGCTTCTTATCATAGCCTTGAAATAATTTTAATTTATTATTTAACAAATTCTTCATCTTCAATTTTATGGCAGTATTTTTAAAAACGCCAGGAATAACAACTTCTCTAGCTATCTCATAAAGTGCTTCAGCATCTTTTATTTCATTTGTGTTAATTTCTGTGTAAGTTTCTACAATTGTTGTTGTATCATCTAATTTTAAAGAGATCATTGTATTTTTCTTTCTCCCAATTATACGTATTATCAACATTGAAAATATTATAATCGTTCATAAAAGCGAAAGATTCTGATATCAATATTTCATATTTTACTTTCCTTTTATATTTTTACGATGTTCTTCACTATATTTCTCAGCTAGGTCATGTAAATCTTCTTCAGACATTATCATATTACCTGCTGGTCTGAAAAATATATTTTTCGTGTGTTTCATCGATTGATTTTGCTTCGATACTTAAGCTATTTTTATCATGACCAAATATGCAATTTTTATATTATTAATAGCCTTAATGTAAAAATCAGTAATAATTCGATGTAACTTAATGCTATCATAGTAATTTATATTTTCTAAAACTATATCGTAATGCTAATCACCTTTTTCTTTTAATTTTTCTAGATCAATTATTTGCCTTAAAATCATCTTTTCCAAAATTGTGTACTTTCATATCCGTAAAGTAATCATATTATTTTAAACTCTCTCTATTCGTCTCTTATTTTGCTATCCAACTTATTCTTGCTCTCTTCTAGGTTCTTCTTCTTCCAACATTCTTTAAATATTGCTGTTTCTGTTATTTTTGTTGAAGTTCCAGTGGATTATTCAGCAACTTTCCTAATTCATTCGTCTTTCGGCAAGATTAGTTATATTTGCTACAAGTGCATCAGCTAATCTTAATGTCTCCAAATCAGATCTTTCAATAATCATTTTTGCAGCTGCTTCATGTTTTTTCTTTAATCAAACCAAACCTTTTTTCCTGTAATTTTTTGAGTACTTCTCATGATAGTGGCTTATTTCCAGGTTGTTGTCTAAGTAAAGCCACAGGTACTGGTTTGGGAACGGTGGCTGTTTCCGCTGCAACTATTTGCCCACGTCGTACTTGCTGTACTTACTGGCTGCTTAAGTTTTGCTTGAGATTGTGCACTTGATTTAGATTTTCTATTTTCTGTACTTTTCTTGTTTTTTTCATGGTTTTCTATAGACATTGCCGTAGATATTTTTCAATGCAACTTTGAAACATTTTACTAGTATTATTTATTAATTTATCAAATAGAAAAGGTCATACAGTTGCTTCATGATATATTTCAAATCAATATCATTTGTTGCATCACCACATTATTCGTTCGCGATATTTCTAACGTCACTATTGTCAAGTCCTGGAAATAATACAAAACAACCTTTATTTCACCTAATCTGGTAGCATGATGAAAACCTTGCGCGAGCTACTAGAATTACATTTCTTATTATAAGATAATGACAAATATGATCTGATTGTATTCATTTCTTCATTGTTTATCGGAATATCATCAAAACCAACTATCTTTTTTTGGACGAATCAAGTTGATTGACTGGAACAAGTTGTTTTGGTTGTTTGATAATAAAATAAATCTTCGCTTGCCTCAAGATTATCACGACCTTTGTCATTATAATTGTTAAGTAGTTCGTACTTATCCTGTTGTGGATTAATAGTTTGAATATAAAAACGATCGTATTTAAAAGTATCTCTTAGAAGTAAAATCATAAGCGAGTTTGTTTTCCGACCCATTTCTTCCAACAAAAAGATAATGACAATCTGGAAGATCATTGTTATGTTTATGTTTAACCAAACGTTAATAATCAAAGATTAATATAGACGATTTTGCTATCATCGTTATACAATCTTATGTTATCTAATTTTGTCAAATAGTCAATAAATAATTAGCTATTATTCAAAATTTGGAACATTAGTAGGACACTAATCGTCAAAGGCCGAGAAATGTGACTTATCTAAATATCCAAGTCTTGATCAGCTCAAAAATGAAATCAATAATTTATTAAATGTCACAAGTGTGGATCAAAATGAAGTGGTTGTTTTTCAAGACAAACAAGGACGATTACAGGCAAGTAATATACAACTGTCAGATATACTTATAGGAATTCCCACCGCGGTTGTTTATAAATAAGTTACGTTTGCTGATCAAGGTAAAATACAATACCGGTAAGACAGTTACGATTATATAAGAAAGTTAGTGATTCATTTACAAGTACCATTATCATGAAAATATTAATAAAATTACATGCATAATCAGATGCATTGACAGAAAAATACGTCGATGATCAAGAATCTAAGTACTTTATAGTGCCCAGAAAGTATCATGCGTGCATTTCCCAATATGAAGAATAATGGTATTAATAATCTCAGAACACCAGAAACAGATTTCAATAATGCAACTAAAAATATGTCGATGATAAAGATACTCCACTAACAACTTCGTTAACAACAATCAATGACGGAATTACAGCATTTAGAACTGAATCTTTAATCATGTACAACTGCTTGTGAATTTTCGCAGAAATGTGAGCAGAACTACTAATTATTTTTAGGAAGTCCAACAAATGTTGATATTATTATTATTGTTATTGTTGTTATAAGGTTTAACTCCATTTTTCAGCACAAGACATGCTATATATGGCAGCCGGGAAGAACCATCGACACACGAGAAGCTACTGGCAGGCTTTCTCACTTACCCACGGTAGCCGAGTCTGGACTCGAACTCACGCAGACAGATATTGATATTTGATATTAAACTCGCTGATATTAACTTAAGACTCAACGATATTGTCAGTGGCATTTCTAACAGCGTTAAAAAAACTAATCTTGTTAAAATTCCTCACGGACGAACTAATAATATCGTATACACATTATTATTAAAATCAGGAACATGGACATTGCAGAATAACACTATCAAATTTACCGCGGAAGTTATTCATGTACATAGGCTGCCCGTATTTAGCAGCGCAAAATTTAGTATGTTTACCACATATTTATTACGTCATTTAACTTATAGTTTTTCTAGAACTGTATCTACAGTGTTAAATAAATATACCGAAGAATCGTTTATGTTGATATCATGTGATGAAACATGAACTGCAGCGTCTTTTTGGTGGTGTCTGGAATTTTAGCTGAAACTCCAGAATTAATTACTTAGATTGCAGTATGATAACTCAAACCCAGAGACTGGCATTACTGTATAAAATATGTAAACAAATATTATATAATATAATAAGTATAGTTGATTTTATTCATATTTCAGAAAGCATTCCAAAACAAGACTACAGATATTGTCATACAAAAGCTTTGTGTGTAATTAATGTTACAAATACTATAACAAAATACTTCGAATGATATCATATTTATACTTGTTAATGGCTACCTCTGTTATAACTTTAAGTAGCGGGTCCTTTACTTTGTTAATAATAGCCGGTTTGGTATTTCTCTTGAAGCAGCGTGTAAAAAAAATGAATCTATATTGCGACTAAAAATATGCTTGTAAAAAAGCAAGTATCTCGTATAAAAAGTAGTGGATCGAATACGATCTTATTTGCGAGATAAAAAAATATTATATGGACGATTTAATACGATCATAACAAAAAGTTTGTATAACCAGCTTGCTTTGCCTATACACATTGTTCAATAGTTATTTTGTGTGAATTGATCAAATAATTCATACGACTGAAAGAAGACATTGGTCTGTGAAGTTTATTTCTGACAATGATGGCCGTCGCTGAGAGCAAAATGATATTGTATTCAGAAATACTTAACATACTCGAATTTTGGGATGCTATCAATTGCAAAAATTATTATTAGAAACAACCATGGTTCACAAGAAATGAAATAAAGTGTACAGTCTGTAATTTGCTAAGAAATGATATATTTATGAGGCTAAGTCAATGATCACATTCATGTTTGCAATTAACCTCAAATGCAAATCACAATTGTATCGCTGTCGCCTATTACACGCATTTCAGAAAGGATCTTAATTTATTCATTAATCTGTGATGGAATGTTTGAATTGCTTTGCATGCAAAAATAAATAAAGTATAAAAATACCCTAGTATAAATATGAAGACAAAGCTTCAAAATCAACAATGAAAATAAATTTCGTTCAAAAAAACAAAACAAAACCATTCTGCTAAAACTAATTCTGATAAAAGTGCGAGAAATGTGATATTCCGGATCATTCTAATAAGTATATTTTCTATTTGTTTTTGCCAACAAAAAATAGACTTCCGGCAATGATAGCGAATACACCAGCTACGATTGCCAAGGCAAAGCCTGCACTTAGCGTGTCAGCTTTAAAGACGGAATCTTGTTTTTCTTTTGCAGCAAAGACGATAGCACCAATCAGGATTAGTACACCTGAAATAACAATATGCAATGCATGAAAAAAAATCACACAGTTTGCAACTTAACATAGATACAATAACGTCGAATGAATGAACGAAATAATGAAATCTATCTATCTATCTATCTATCTATCTATCTATCTATCTATCTATCTATCTATCTATCTATCTATCTATCTATCTATCTATCTATCTATCTATCTATCTATCTGTCTGTCTGTCTGTCTGTCTGTCTGTGTGCGTGATTTGTAGCTTTAGCTTAGCTTTAACAATTGTTCAGTCACAAATGTATGCATGAATACATGTATGTATGTATGTATGTATGTATGTATGTATGTATGTATGTATGTATGTATGTATGTATGTATGTATGTATGTATGTATGTATGTATGTATGTATGTATGTATGTATGTATGTATGTATGTATGTGCTGACAAATGGACGGGAATGAAAACGTTACCCCCAGCAATTGCAGAAACAGTTGCTCCAACTGACAGAAATGAGTTGTCTTTCATTACGAACATTTTCAGCACAGCTATCGCTATTGCTGCAACCTGCATGATCAAGCCGATTATCAAAAGCGCTTGAGCAGCTTTAAAGTGTCCTGCAAAATGCAAATATTTCTTATGAAGCCTTCTTCTCATTTATGTTAATTTTAATGTAATATGCACAGAACTTCGTTCGTTTTACAAAATGAGCTAGGAATTTCTAAATTTTATGAGCAGCAGGAAGATAAAAATTATGCAGAAATAATACTCTCTCTCTCTTTCTCTCTCTCTCTCTCTCTCTCTCTATATATATATATATATATATATATATATATATATATATATATATATATATATATATATATCTATATCTATATATAGATATATATATATATATATATATATATATATATATATATATATATATATATATATATATAATAATAATAATACAAATCATATGGCGATTAACAGCCCTTTGAAGCGCACCGAATCCAGCAAGGGATCACGTGTGTCAGGGATTGAACGAGATAAATGCATTAAACTGATGACGAACAGTGCAAAACTAGTGAGAATTAGTCTGAGCGCTTTCGACTCTTGATAAGTCTTTTTCAGTGTCATCTACAAAACATAGACAAAATATACAAATAAAACACAAAAAAACTTTGTGCATATATATTGGGTTGTTTATGTTATCAAGCTCGTAGGAAGAATTTTAAAAAACTTCCAACGAATTACTAAGTATTTGTTCTCCGTTCATTAGTGTTGCAACATTCACTTATACAAGTTATTAATTTTTTTGATCTATTTGTTCTTTCCATCTGTTACCGTGAGGTGCGTTTTAAT
Source organism: Potamilus streckersoni (assembly GCA_016746295.1). Classification (NCBI taxonomy): domain Eukaryota; kingdom Metazoa; phylum Mollusca; class Bivalvia; order Unionida; family Unionidae; genus Potamilus; species Potamilus streckersoni. Next base: position 1,315,224 of record JAEAOA010002072.1, read on the forward strand.
TTTCCTCACTAAAATTATATTGCAATGTAATAATTCACGCACAATTTAAAGACTCATGCGATGGAAATAGCAAATTGAATACTCAACATAAGATGTTTCGTGCTGAGCAATTATTAATTCACACAATCATATGAATAACCTCTACGCAATTGAGATGATTAACATGCGCATGTGAAAAGAATACATCCCGCACGAAAAGCATGAACATAAATTAATAAGTAACACTTGAGACCCAATTTATACTTCTGCACTGATAATTAATATGTTGCATACTCAAAATAATTAATTCCCCAAAACTAACTGTCCTAAATGACCCACGTGTGTTGTTCCTTTCAAAATTTGGATAAATACTTGCATAAAACCTGTGAACATTAATTAATAAAAAAAAACTTGCGATACTGAGGTACTGACCTTTCTTTTACAAGTTAGTGTGATGATGCTTTCAAATTTGGACTAATATGTAAGGTAACTGATATTGTTTGAAATTTTTTCAAACACCACGTGTAACACTCATAATGTTATATGATATCAGAAAAACTCTCAAAACGAACAGTAAGTTTATAAAGGTTGTTATATAATAATTGTATCCAAACCACTCGTAGCAAATATTATTATTTCACTCCTTTCATGATTTGTCTATCAAACGACGATTCCATGAATAACTTCTATGCATAAAACAAGAGAGAGAGAGAGAGAGAGAGAGAGAGAGAGAGAGAGAGAGAGAGAGAGAGAGGGAGGGAGAGAGAGAGAGAGAGAGAGAGAGAGAGAGAGAGAGAGAGAGAGAGAGAGAGAAAAGTATAATGTCGTTTGAATTAAAGCAAATATGAAGAAACCTATTAATTTAGCATTTGTATGTTTCTCATGAAAATGGATTTTAAAAATAAACATACCTCGATTTTATATTCAAGCGAAGTCTTAGGGAGTTATTGGTGCATTCGCACATCCACATATCGTTCTTTCCTTCCCTCCAAGTAATCATATCACTACTTACTGATGAAATGTAATAATTATATACACAGTTTGTACCAGACCCTCCCCCGAAAAAACTCAAACCAGAAACCATTGTAGCCTAGATGCGGTATATAAGTACCAAGGTAACTAGTACTGTATATTGTAATTTTAAAAACTTCTAAAATAAGCTACATGTCAATTTTAGTGTTTCATAGGCAATACATGCGTCTGTCGAGCCAATTTTGTCTTACCTGGTTCTTGTACACCTGTCAAAGAATATACAATGCTGATATCACTGCATTCATCTAAGAAGCAAAATTTCCAAAGTCCATAGTGGAGTGGTGACATTGAGATCCAATTAGGAATGGAAACAGCAATTATGTCAAGAATAAGAGACAGCGCGGAACAGGCCAAGGCTATGTAGTTAACTCCTTTTATAAAATCTTTAAATTTTTATTTAATAGGAAAACTTGCGATACCGAGGCTGTTGACTTCCTCTACAAGCTAGTTGAGGTTATGGTTTCAAATTTGGACTAATGCCGTTCGATTTCAACTAAATATGAAGAAACTTATTAATGTAGCATTTGATATGGATTTTGAAAATATGTATTTCTTGATTATATATTCAAGTGGAGACTTTGGGAGTTATAGAAGCATCCACACTTCCACATATCCTTCTATTCATCCCTCCAAGCAGTCGTAGCACTACTAACTTATGCACTGTAATGACTATAAACATAGTTTGTAAAAGATGATCCCCCATCCCTAAACCAAAACCATTCTAAGTTAGATGAAGAATCATCTTGTCACTAAGTCAGTATAACATACTGTTTATGGTGCATTTTTGTAACTTTTTAGGAACAATCTCAACAAACAAGGCATCTGAGATGGTCATAGTTGCATACATTTAATTATTGTCGTAGTGTATGATTATTGCAATCCCATTCATCCGATACATAAGTACATTAGTAACTAGTACTGTATATTTCAATTAAAGTGTTTGGACTTTCATAGGCAATTCATGCGTCCTTCGGGTCAATTTTGTCTCACCTGGTTCTTGTTGACCATTCAAGGCATATACATCGCTGATATCAGCGCAAACATCTGAGACGCACAATTTCCAAAGTCCATAATTGATTATTGACTTGGAGATCCAATTAGGAATGGCAACAGCAACTATGTCAAGAATAAGAGACAGTGCAGAACATGCCAAGGCTATGTAGTTAATCATTCCTTCCATGCTGAAAATAAATAAATAAATAAATAAATAAATAAATAAATAAATAAATAAATAAATAAATAAATAAATAAATAAATAAATAAATAAATAAAAAATAAATAAATAAATACATAAATAAAACAGAGAGATAGGTAGATATATAGATAGATGATAGATATATAATTAGCGGAATAGTTTTAGAAATAATTAAATGGAGATGAAAATAAAAAATCATAATGGCTATACACTCATATTAGTATATCCTCATCCATCCGTCCAACTGTATGTATGTATGCATATATCCATGAATGCCTGAGTGTCCTTGTATTTTTATTGTTGTTTCGATCTGTTTGTGCATTTTTGGTCTACAAGATATGTCTTTTCATTGATGATTCTTTTCATAAGTTACAAACTAAGTGCAATAGGAGAGAATACACCATATTTATAAATTTCAGTGTTCACTCAGAAAATAAGACTTACAACATGTTTCACTTTTTTTGGTTTTATACTAAGAGATGAACTGTTAAAAAAGTATCAATATCAACAGCTCAGAAGTGTGTTTTAGTATACTGTTTATTGTGCACTGCACGTTATACTCTGTTTTATTATGTTATGCGGATGTGGGAGGTCGTGGGTTCTGTTCCCGGTCGAGTTACACCAAAGACTTACAAAAAATGACACTAACAGCTGGTTCGCTTGACGGACAGCATTAAGAGGTCAGTGTTAGGATTTGTCAGTCTGTTTTAATTCTTTACAAATAAATTAAAATATATTTTTATTCTTATCATTTTAACAAGAATATGAAGCTTGTCTTGTCATTTTTGATTGTTATGTGTGTGTTTGTGTGTGTGTGAGAGAGAGAGAGTATTTTAGGAAATGGTATATATATATATATATATATATATATATATATATATATATATATATATATATATATATATGTATGTATGTATCTATCTATATATATATTAATATATATCTATCTATCTATCTATCTATCTATCTATCTATATATATATATATATATATATATATATATATATATATATATATATATATATATATATATATATATATATATATATATATATATTAACGTATCAGCTCGTTTAAAGTAGCAAAAGAAAGATTGAAGACAACAAGCTTTGTAAATTTTAACAAAATTTTTTTATTTTTCTAGAAAACATGGAATAATGTATATAATTTAAGCAAGACTTATGGTTTACAGAAATGATCCAAATTTATATTCAAAATAGAAATATAAGTCCTGCAAAAAGTTCTAAACACAGTCTAAAGTGTCAGACGTTCCGGTCCAAAATGGCGGATGACCACGTCAGACGAAGGCTAACAGAAATATCCAGAATTTACAGAATTTAAAGCACAGTTTGTGTTGACCCGTTCCAATTTTGTAAATTTTCGGGAAAATGTCTTTGTCCAAATCAGTAATGTTGTAATCCAGGAAAATAATTAATCATAAAAACGAAGTAAATATAACGACCTCTAACAAGACATTATGTTCTACGTAGACATAAGAACATACTTCTTCTAGCATAAAAATAACGTTTTTAAAGTAATTGAAATAGTATAACTGACTTTACGACTCTTCGACTGTGTATGACTCGACTAAGACTATCGACTGCTGACTCTCTACAACGACTGTCTGTCCGTGACTGTGTACGACTTACAAAAATCTCAAACATATAAATGAAGCTAATGCGTTGTTTGAATTGCACGCGCACGAGGACGCATGTAATTTCGTATCACTTCTGGACATTAGGAAAGCCTGACGCATTATCAGGCAATCGTTTTCATAGCTATTCCTGAATGTTTACTTGTAATGAATTTGTTATCATACACAGAACTTGCTCAGATAAGTCACATCTAAGACTCAAGTAAACACTGTTTTTGAAAAACATGTTAGACTGATGTTAATATAATTATATAAATTATTCCATTTAATGAAATAAAATGAAATAAAAAGATTTATACAAAATTGATTCCTTAACACACACAACACACAATTGAACTACAGGGTCATAACAACATATATATATATATATATATATATATATATATATATATATATATATATATATATATATATATATATATATATATATATATATATATATATATATATTATTTTTTTAACGTCATCATTTAGGGTTAACTCAAGCGTTGCTTGATTTCAAAAGGCTTACTTAATATAACACAAAGTTATCATAGGAGCAAGTTATATACATTAATCTATATTTAGATTATACAAAATAAAAATATAAAAATACTGGAACACCCCCCGCATGTATTCATTGTATTTCACTCTTAGAAGTTTAAAAAAATTCTGTTTTGATTACCAAAAAAAATTTTGTTTTACCAGATTTAAAATTTAAGTTCCCATGACCTAAAGGTATAAAGAGACAGAAAGTTTTATAAAATATTCTTAATAAAATTATACAAACAACAAAGAAAACGTAAGGCATGTGTAAATTACCGCAGCTAATCTGACTTCTTTGGAAAGGATAATAAGTTTTTCTTCTTGCTGATGTTTTGATTTTGTTATTGGATTCGAGATTCAAGAACATTGAAAGTTTTATATATAATCCTTAGCTATTTTAGATTTTATATTAATACAGAAAACATTTTCTTTAAAGACGTACTAATGAATGCTGATGTTTCTATAGAAACTCAATTAGAAATTATACTTATAATGTCAAACAAACTAGAGAATAGTATTAATTAATAAAATACAATTTGGTAAAGTCAGTTTATATGCAATTAGAGAATGGTCAGAGAAACAACCTAATTATTCAGTAGCAAAGCCTTTATTATAAAAGCAGTTAGTTAATTATATGTGAGATTGTAAAAAGGAAGTTGTGCGTAATTTATTAGAACACAATGATGGTCAAAGTTCAAGGGTTATGTGACTGCACCTTTTTGAATGGGTCTTAAATTTCGTGTTATAGTTTCACAGTACAGCTAAAGTAAATGAGTATATTCAATAGATTTTCTTAAAGTCCTTTCTGAAGATGAATGTATGTATCAGACAAAATGTGGCGGTTGCTATCTGCTGGAGAATCTATGTATCATACGAAGTGTATAGGATACGATCTAACGGCAAATTCATGGATCAAACGGGGTGTAGCGGCTGCTCTCTGAGAACAGTCTATTTAGTAGTTTAGAGTAAAAAAAATAATAAAAAAATCGATTTGAGCCGAACGACACCCCATAAGAAACTATGCTGTGCGAAAACACACTCCTTTTAAGTTTGGCAAAATATATATTTACAATTGCTCGAACCAGAACTTCAACCTCATAAGTGACATACTTCAAAATCTTATCCTAACATCCAAAAATAATATGGAGTGACATTATATGTGAAATAAATTTTGTTGTGATTCAAATTGAAACTAAAAAATTGCCCCATGTTCATTTAAAAGATAATACAATAGTACAAAATCAAACAATTTTCAAATTTAGCGATAAATAAAACCATTAATTATATTTAGCTTAAAAGAAAACAAAAAGAAGAAAATTAAAATTAAAAGCCATTCTGAAATCCTTGAAAATAGTTTTGGGTTTGATTATTCAACGGTTGTATCACAATTTTTAACAAGCAAACCAGACAAACCCTCAATTTTCAATTACTTTAAAATAACAGAACTTAGAGAACAAAAACACACCATACCTTATTTCCGAGCGTAAATGTGACGTTAAGCCGAAACTAACGACCTTCAAATGACGATAATTGCGCGATGCCGATCTCATGTAGCGGGCCCCAACATGTTATAAACTCTTCCAATTACTGATAGATATTTTTAGGAAATGCCTTATTCCCTGTTGTGTAAGTTGGCAGTTTTATATTTTCCTCTCTCTCTCTCTCATAATATGATCTCGAAAAAGAGATTATATTCTTAAATCCTATTTCCAAAATTAATTGAATTTTGTGTTGAAACGGACGACCCTCAAGTTAGAATTTGGCGAGAAGTGGCTCTCATAAGTGGTTCCAGCAAGCTACGCGCTTTTCCAAGTATTGATAAACATTTTCAGAAAATACCATATTCACTCTCGTATTTGTTGAAAGTGTTGTATCCATTTCGTGTATAATTTGCTAATATTTATGGATGTAGAGAAGAGATTTGAAAGAAAGGTGTTGACTATTATTACATTAGCCTTTGTTACATTTGCTTTTTACACTTCATTCTAGAGTGCAAATAAATATTTTCCCAATTATTTCATGTGTGTTTCTACATGATGGACTGTCTATAAATGCATGAAAATACATAATGCTCCAGAATAATTCATGCCGATTAATCAACACATGCACCATAATACGATTACAATATCAGGATGAATCCGTTTTGGGGCAATAAAATTTTACAGTATCTAGGTGAATATTTTAGTGAGGTGCTTTATGAGCACGAGACTCGTAATGCAGTGACCTACGACAAAAAAGTCGATATTTTGTCTGCAAGGTTACCGTCGCAAAATAAAGTCAAATGAACTGATCTGGTATGTCACTTAACGGGATGCAAAACATAATAGAAGGTAGTGTATGAAAAAAAAAACGTTTATCGAGGGTGCGGATTTGTAGAAAGGAATACGTGATAAGCGTGCTGTAAATCCTGTATTAAAATACCGACTTTAAACGATTAATTCTCACTAGATGCTTTTGACAGTTTCCCCTTCTTCTGATCCAGCAGGTGTACTGGTTTCCAATATCACCTGAACGCCGACCGTCATTCCCCCTATTTCTTACGCAAATAAAGTAGTGCTTACAAATAGGAATATCATAAGTATCGGTATAACTTAAGACATAATCAAGTGTTGACTTTGTTAAATTGATAATAAAAGCATTAAATGTTAACCCGAAAATGTAGTATAAACAATTACTCTTTTGAAGCCTGACATAATGCATATTTTGTTATGAGAAAGAAGCACAAAACTCATGCCGTCAGAAACATTACGAAGGCATCTACATCATCTTATTTTGTCACGATGATTCAGTTTTGTGTCACCGAAAGGCCCCAAATCCAAAAGCGTAACAGTTTACTAATAACATTATGTTACGAGTTTATGCTTTTAAAATAAGCAACAGAAACGAGTGTAAAGCAACACGTCATTTAAAATTAAAAAAAATCGTTTATTGATTTATTTCTTTAGGATACAAAGTGGAAATCGAAAAAGAAAAAGGAATATGATTAATTTTGAAATAAATCCAAAAATAATCCTCGAATTAAAGGCAAAAGTCCTAAATAAAGCAAATTCTGAATAAATATGAACAGAAATTCAAATTAAGCCCGACTCTGAAGTTGCTGATGTGCCTTTGACGACGTGTATCTTGTTCTTGTACCAACATTCTTTTCTTCAAGAAACAGGGTATTCAATATAAATCTCAGTAAATGTCTCTGCCCAAGAATATTATAGTTTGTATGAGCAATTTGTATTTCCTAAGAAAAACCCACATGAATTGAATAATTTGAAGAAATAAATTCAAACCCAGATGAACCTCTGGACACAGCCAAAATACAAACTGATTCTCCTAGATCTTAAAGTACAAACGAATGATCTTTCCAGTGAAAAGATTATATAGTCCTCTACTTGAGCTCAGGTCACAATTAGCATCTTCCTCCTCACCCATCCCAAATAAGCCAAACAAACAAACAAACAACAAACTATTGCCTAATTTAATATAACTTTCTGGACACTTTTTAATGTTTGCAAAATAAAATGTTAGTTATAATTAGAAAATATGTTAGTAAAATTATATTATTTGACCTAGATATTGTCATGCAAGCCAGATAAATTGTAAAGGAATTTCAAGAACCTAGACCAAGACCAACATAAAGATATTACTTAAATTAATAATGATCCTGATGATAAACCCATTCGCACGGATGATATTTTAACTATGTACTAAGTCTTTACACAATTTTAGTAAACATATCAGTAATTCAGGTCAATTGAAAGTGAACTTGATTTTGGACAAGGTAATATTCAATATACACTGTTACAGTAAAATTGCATATAATGAAATAAAAACAACAAAAATAACTAAACTAATAACAATGCAAATTAAATACACATAACAAGTACAATAACTCCAAGCTATCTGAGTATTCTTTAACGCTCTTAAATCAAGTATAAAAGGTCTATGCACCGAATTGTAATTAAAGTGTATGTACCAAATTGTAATTAAAGTGTTTGTACCAAATTGTAATTAAAGTGTATGTACCAAATTGTAATTAAAGTATATGTACCAAATTATAATTAAAGTGTATGTACCAAATTGTAATTAAAGTGTATGTACCAAATTGTAATTAAAACTATCAAAGAAAGAAAAAAAAAACAATCATAACAATTGATTTCTGTACTAAGCAAAACTGCAAATTAGGAGAAACTGCAGACAACGGAAACATTAAATAGATAAAGCGATTGTATATTCAGACGTACCCATCGATATATGTTTCGAAGTTGTTCTATGAAACGTGAAGACCGTACACAGTTTAAAACAAAATAAGTGCTTGTTGTTAGAAAAATAACTAACGTTGTTAGTCCTAACGAGCACTTTATTAGCTAGATGAAACAAATAGAGACTGTGTTGTATTTCGGACATTGAAATTGAAATTTCTATCAATTTAGCTCCCTTGAATTCCTTTCAACAATGAAAACACGATGCCCTAAATAATGTATAATATTTTGGTTGCAATTAAGAAAAACTTAATTAGAATACAAATATTGTTTGCAGAAAGATTATTTATGTTTATACTGTTTCATTTTTTTCTGTTAAAAATAGTCCAGCTGAAAATGTACTGGATATGGAAAGTAGGTGTTGGAAATGTACTTTATACGGTAGATATGTGTTGCAAATGAAACATCCTAACTTTATTTCAAAAATGAAAAGTTTCAAATGATTTGTGCAATAGAGAATTTAAACATCAAAATGCTATATATCGTAAGATGTTTACCGTTTTCCAAAACTAACATAATTCTGGAGCTTTACTTTTACATTATTGATCTTAAGATAACATGACTTTATCTTGAATCAATTTTGATATATGATTTGTTTGTTTTCACATTTTAAAAATATATACTGAGAATGTGAAAATATAAGATTTCCCATAATGCCATACGACGCTTGACTTTGTGTGTCCATGGAAGATATATATGCAGCAACAAAAAATGAGCACTTTATGAGCTAGAATAAACAAATAGAGTTTGTGTTGTATTACTGATATTGAAATTGAAATTTCTATCAATTTATCACTCTTGAATTCCTTTAAAACAATGATAAAACTGCAATGCTGAACCGGACTTGTTTTCGTGGTTGATATTGATATACTGTGACATATCAGGTCAGTTCAATTCTACCACACTTTCAAGTCACTGATGTTTGTATGATCAATATTATATGAAAGTGGCGTGAATTTACGATAAGGAGGCTCGGCTGTTATACGAGGGAGTGAATTTGATCTTTCGGCTGTTATACCATGCAGTGACTTTAATCTTGCAAGATTTGATTTCAGACCAAGTTTGGTATATAAAAAAGAAAATTTTCTTCTCCCGCCCAAAGATCGGATATGTTTCATCTTGTGCTTCCAAGAAAAAGATGCAACGAGTGGCGAATATCAGGCTGTGTTTACCATACGGCTTTGAACGTCATACAATGAAATATATCCAGGATTAAAGTTGAAAAAGAAATTATCCTCCATTTTGTGAGATAATGCCGTAAAACCCACGTAGATCTATTTCTTATCAAATTTGCAGATATTTGTATATGACATATTCTCTATATACTGTATGCATACACGGAACACTGCAATATTAAAATTCAGTCCAAAACAGTTAGATGGAATATTACACCAGCTATCGTCACTCCACGCTGTACAAAAATAATACGTATTATTACGTTATCATTTCACCCAAGTGTCTAACATTTTTGGGAACCGTTGAATAGAGTTGGTGGCGGATAAACGACGAAATATAAAAGAATGAGTTTGAGATTAAATACGCCCTTGGCCAGAAGTAACGAAGGCATCCCTGCACATGCATGTTAAATTCTTATGCATTAACAATATCGGGTTAATGATGGATCAGTGTTTAAAAGACTGGATTTACAGCTGAAGTTTTCATTTAAAAGGAGTAGATGGCACTGACAGAAAACGACATATCTTACATTTGAAACAACAAAAACTATAATATACTTAAAATGTAAAATGCGTGCTATTTTAGACACGTCATGAAATATCCTAAGTAACAAACAAATCGATCGCATAGCTACATTCATATCTCTCAAGAAATGTCTGCCGGAAGGGTCAATTTACTAAATACCTTGAATAAAATCAAAAGAAACGAATAGAATAACAGGGTTAAACTGTTTAGGTTTCCAGTAATATAAACTTGAAGGAAATGTTTATTAAAGTGTGAGTGTATGCTGATCATAGCTAGTATATGTTATTTTCTATGACAATAAATATTTACAAATGTTTTTAGACATACTGGAGTAGTTAAATAAATAGTATTGTATTCTCTCTAATGTAAAACTGGTTTGATCTGTGATTTCAGGGTACAACTTTACAGCAAGCTTATTGTTTTGTATTGGGCTGATGTTGGTCATAAAAAACACTTAAGAAATATGTATTTTATAGACTCTCTCTCTCTCTCTCTCTCTCTCTCTCTCTCTCTCTCTCTCTCTCTCTCTCTCTCTCTCTCACTCATGAAAGGATGTTCTTAGCCTTGATCTATGTGAACTCTTTCTGAACGTAGCTTCCTGTCATATATCTACTTTGCTTTTTCAAGTAATGTCCAAGTATTGATACTCGTGTCTCGTGGCAACGATTGATTATTTCGGAGCCAAGATTGTCGACGCGAATGTTTGAATAATTAGTTGTTTATCTTTTTAAATCTACTTGTTTCTTTGAATAAAATATTGGTATTTATTTTGATTCACATAACATATTCAGTAATGTAAATATGAAACTAAGAGTTTGTTATCTTCAATAATAAACAATACAATTGGTTATCTTTGTGAAACAACTCAATAAAAAAGTTGCGCTTAACTTGATTTCGTCTTTATGGCATCAACAGTAATGAAAAACGTTTTCTTGTTCGAGACACAAATATGAGGGAATGATTTACAAAATGAAAGTACGGTAGCAGGAGCAGGGCAGTTCCTAGTAATGATAAACGTTTTCCGGAAATACCTCATCCCTTATTTTTGAATGAATATCAAGCGCTATGAAGCGGACACCTTGCAACTTGACCTACTTGTCCTGTTAGTCAACAGGACATTTATGTCTTTATGGTATGCAATAATCGCTTCACCAAAACTTTGTATTTGTTTTTCTCCCGGCCTGGTTAGATTGTATCGACATAGGGAAGTGAAGATATCTTTTCGATCAAAGCGAAATACGGTAAAAACCGCTTCTCCTGGATGATAGATTACATCAGGTGTAATTCGTACTAAGTCAAGTTGGAGGAAGTTTCATAATTGACGACATACACGAGAATTGATCTAACAATTTAATTTATGAGTAACGTAAAATTGACATTTTTTTTTTCGAATGGAAATTGTCATCCATTAGTTTCTTTATTACATTTAATTTAACTTGCTCAATGCTGTATATAGGGTCTAGGACATCTCCCACCCAGGATATTCCCCCTTCCAAACTCCTCACCGCCCCGGCATTCCCCCCCCCCACGGACATTTACCCCGTGGACTTTATCCCCCACATCAAATAGGACTTCACCACAGTCATTTCCACAAAAGGTCTTAAAACTTAACTCATTTAATATGCCATTTTACCCATAAAATAAAAAGCATATATAATGTTATGTTGAAAGATATTTCAAAATAAATCTCAGTAGTGTTAAACAAAGTTAACATTTTTCACGTATTAAAAATGTATTGTTTAACTGTTAATGTTGTAAACAATTGCTTTAAAGTATTATATGATGTCATGATTGTCGAAGTCAGTGACTATGTTTGCAATTCTCGAAGAACAGTCTTTGAATTTCTTCTTTGGTTGCTACATCATAATCCGCTTATGTCAACATCTGGCTTGAGTGCTGCAATGAAACAACTACAATTAATTTAAGGATAATTAATCCATCTGTTGTTTATCTTAAACATACCAAAAATGCACTATAAATAAAAGTTAGACTCACGCCTCATCAATATACTTCAAAGAAACTTGTTCTACATTCAGTAAAAGCACTAGCAATTGATTGACAAATATACAATGTGGGTGTGAATTTATTTTTCACAGTTAAAATGTGATGTCAAGCTACCCTTAAGATCCATGTGTGTGTGTGTGTGGATGTGTGTGTGCGTGCGTGCGCGCGCGCGTGCGTGTGTGTGTGTTTGTGGGTGTGTGAGAGAGAGATGTCAGGAAAGTAGATATTTTAAATTTGATAATGCATTTATTTCAGGTGACAAGTCAGACCTGTGCACTAATGGTGATGAAGGATGCGAGTATGCATTAAAGGTAATGTTACTATATATAAATAAAGGGAATGACTGGGGAACACGTCCTATATTAATGTGGGGGGAGGGAATGTCTAGGCGGGAAATGTCCTTGGGGGGATGTCGAGAGGTAGAAGTCCGGGGGAGGGGGGTAATGTCCGGGAGATGTCCTGATACCGCTTACAGGGCCGCAAAGCGCTAAGCATCTGGTGCTCTTGTTTTTCGCTCAATTTGCTTCTTACATAGGCCCTGATTTGGCATTACATTCCATGGTGATGAAAGTCGATGAATACCTTATCAATTAGGCTATAAATTTATAATAGTACGATCTCTATCCCTATTAATAGTACGATCTCTATCCCTACGTGAAGTTTAACAGCAAAGGATTAAGCACTTTAGCGTCACAAAAATATTTTCAAATACGTTATTGCCATAAAAGTTAAAAATCAATGAAACATGAACGGAAGTAGCTATAATTACATGGTATACTTTATTTCCCCAATTTATGTCATATATTCGTGCTAAAGTCCATTTCAATCGTTCAGTGAAAATAGTAGATGTGTTTTTTTTATGCACTACGCACATCTCTTTACTGGCAAACTGGAGACAACGTCTATAAGGAATAGTCCTGCTTTGCTGACAATTACAATATAATTGGGCACCTATTGTGACAGTCCGTTCTTCAATACACTTTTTATCCGGTTTATTGTTTAAAAGGATGTTACACAGTCTGGTAAGAATGAAACATAAAGTATATTACTCGAAATGAAAAGATACACAAAGGCCAAATTCGATATTGAACTGCCTGGGGGCGATTTCTTCCTGTGTAATAATACAGCATAGTAAATATGGCTACAACTGTATGCTCCTAGGATAATTAGAAGTTTAGTAGCTAGGTCACATTAGCCAAACCTTCGTCCGTATAATCGGACAAAACATTATTCATTTTTGGCTTTCCGCCTACTCAGTATGGACCCATGATTCGTGAGTGGAAATTAGAAAGTACCTTTCCATATCTTCGAAAAGTACACTAATCATGAGAAATGCCAAAGTAGAGGTAGAGAGTGCCGAACAATGAGAATGTCCAATAGACTCTGTGTGTGTGTTTGTGTGTGTGTGTGTGTGTGTGTGTGTTTGTGTGTGTGTGTGTGATTTAGATTCTTAACGTAGCTTTAACATTGTTTATGTCATATCGCTACGATGTCTGCAGTGTGACAGTTTATAGTGATGTCTAGCACTGGGGCATCATGCCACAGACGTGTGGCATGATGTCCCACACAATCACAATGTTCTGACACCAGGCCGAGCAGTCCTAACACTAACTTCTTAATGCTGCGCGCCAAGAGAGGCAACTGTTAGTACCACTATTTTTTTAGGAAAAGTGCTTGATATTACTCGGCCAGGGTCTTAACCCGCGACCTCCCGCATCCGAGACGGACACTCTAACCACTAGGCCACCGGAGCGGTTTCCAACAGACAGACACACATATATAGCTTTGGATGGAATACAATAAATATGGATAAATTTTGACATATTAAAATTCATAAATAATTCTCTATGTTTTCTATTTAAATAAAATTATTGTTAACTGTGAAGCATTTTCTGAGATATATTTCGTGCAAACTTTTTCTTTCTCATCTAGCTTGAAATCATTTACTGAAATACTGTTTTGTTTTTCAAACTTTAGTATATTATTTTCTGCTACTGGAAAAATTATTCCTAAACATTCAGAGGAAAATGCTTCTTTGAAGACATTTGTCGTGATAGTTTTGACATTTATATAGCATTTATTGTTTTCAAATTTTTGAGGGAGATCAACGTACAAACTACCGCGAAGTACGTTATATTTTGCTGAGTGAAAAAACCCTAATTTTATCATTTCAAATCTTCATCCTCATCCTGGTGAAGTAAAGGCTTCAATGCTTTTTTATTTCTTGATGGATTTTACCCGCAACCACAACAATGCTTGTTCCAGTTAATAATTTTTTATCAGTTTGTAACGATTATCATAACCTGAAAATGTTGTAGAAGTTTTTTTTCTGATTTTATATTGCTCTTTATAGCAATATCGCGCAATTTTAACATTATATAGTAATATTTTATATCTAATTGAATATTTTAAAGATTTTTAATTAGAGATATAAAAACAAACCTTTATCAGAGACCCCCAGCCCCCCAAAACGTTGTAAGTTAACATTTTTGTCAGCAGCCTTTGTTAGCTCAAAACGATGACTTTTACATGATAACACATTTTCTGGCAAAAAAATATGTTTTGTGGCTGGAGGGTCTCTGATAAAGGATTCGTCAATATTCACTAATACTAAGTACTTATTTGTTAAAAATGTTATATTAAACAAATAAAATATTATATATAAAATGTCATACTCAATCAGATATGTTGGATTCGATCTAACAAATAGATTTTGTAAAAGATTTAATTCGATCAAAGCAGCGTCAGGGTATACTGGTATTAAACCTAAAATAATAAGCGATTGCATTAAAAAGGTGGGATATTATGTATCGCTGAAATATGGATCAGTCGAAAAACAAAAACAATAAAAAGATTTGTCCTCATATTGAGGACTTTTTTGAGATGAAGATGGTTATATACAATGATTTTTTGAATGTGTGATTTTGATTGGGACGGCACATTTTAACCTCATTTACCCCACTCTTGCCTTATGACATCAGAGCAGGTTTAGAAGTCACATATAACGATTTATGCGCATGAATATATTTACAGATGGTCATGTGTTTGATTTGTTAATTAAGGGACAGCACATTTTAACCTCATTTACCCCACTGTTGCCCTATGACATCAGAGCAGGTTTAGAGGTTACATATAACGATTTATGAGCATGAATATTTACAGATGGTCATGTGTGGTTGATTTGTTAATTAGGGACAGCACATTTACATAAACTGATTGTTGAACATGAATATTTACAGATAGGCATGCGGTTGATTTGTTAATTAGGGGCAAGGCGTAGAACCTTTAGTTGATCAGATATAACCTAATGAGGTTCTGAATTTTGTTTAGATATTACTCCCAAGACGAAGTTTCTAACTATAAGACGAAATGTTAGAAACTTCAAAGGGCTGTCTGCGGTGTAGGTCTTATTATGCGACCATTTATTGCCCTCGCAAAGAGATCCTAGATTATTTATATATCGAAAGTCTAGAAACTCAGAACCTCATTAAGTTATTTTTAGTTGTGTTTTTGAAATTGACCCTTGTGTGAGTACCCATTAGCAGGTCACATGGTTAAATTACCTCCTACTGGTCTATTTTTGGACGACACAAGACGTCACAAACACATAACATATAATGATGATATGATGAAAATGATGGCCTTTTCTACTTGTGAACAGAAACTAGCACACCCACCCCTAAATATCAAATCCATTGGTGTGAAAACTATCACACAACGTTTTTGACGTTGTGGTTGGGTGAATTAATTTCTGTTCACAAATATAGGGGTTCGGCTGGTCCCCCAACTAAATTGATAATTTTTCGTGGGGCATAATATCGCCCCCTCCCATAGACAAATTTTTGCTTTTCATAAGATTCGTACCCCAATCGCAATTTCCGCAGCCATTATGTCTAACTATCTGAGCTACCAACGCATTATATATATATATATATATATATATATATATATATATATATATATATATATATATATATATATATATATATATATTGAACTAGTTAATATATAGATTTAACAAAAGCAGCATTATACATTTTCTGATCATTAAAGAGCACGTAATTCTGCATTATATTTTCTGTTTTAAAAACGATATTATTATAGAGAAAAGGAATATTTTCATTTCGCATTGCAATATAAAAGAGAAATGTAATGCAGTACTCTTCGCCAACAAAGGCGTGTGGCTAAACTAAGTGATAAAATATCTATTTTGAAAACATTATAAATAAAATCTACAAATAAATGATTTTATTTTGTATACATTAAACGAATTTCTAATTACAATGTGAAGGAAGCCTCTGGCAATATATATAATTGTGTATCACATTTGACTTCAAATTATGTACATGACCATTTTCCCAATATGCGTAGTGAGATCAGCCTACAATACACAGACTGTGCTGTCTGCAAATAGAAAATCAATACATATATAGATTTTGCAAATTATTCAGTTAGATACGGCTTTAAGTTTAGTTACGTTAAGGGCATTAGATCATTTTCAAACATTTAAATCTCTGATCCTATGGACAATATATCAACATTTGCGATTAAGTATCTAATGTTTTCATGAAAGTATAACATAAACTTAATTCTACCAGATACTTTGCGGCGACTTTCAAATAGTTCATTCATAGCTAATTTGTTTAATAAATACTTGATACCTTTTGCAAAAACTTTTGACCTGTCCAAATCTATTATAATTTTAGTGTACATACTTTGACTTATGGGATTATGTATATTTTCATATTTTGATGAAAGAGCATCTCTTAAACGTTCGAGATATGGGAAATACTTACTCTTGTCTGTTCTAATAAGAGAAAGTTTTATTCTATCAAATTTACTAAAACAAATGCCTGACACTTCGTCATCAAATTGAAAGGACAACTGTTGGTTAGACATCATTAAAAGTTTTACTTTATTATTAATTCCTTCCGCTAATGTCAAATTTTCAAACATTATTTCTAATACTTAGACAATATTACTTAAATAATGTCCAAGAGCGAGAGTATTAATTCCGTCTTTGCAATACCTTTTATCATCAAAATTACTTAGTCCACGTTTTATGATTGTATTCGTTTCAAGCTTATGATAGTTTGTTCGAATGACATTGGTTTTAATAAAGGTGACGCTATTGTTAAGAGCAGCTTCAATGTCCCCAAAATGCATCATCTTTTTTACATATCCTCTAGGGATGCCTTTAGCTTTCTTTGTCAGTTTATTGTCGTCTAATATAACAGCATACATTTTGCTTCTAAGTCCAACAAACTCTCTAACCGGTACAAACATAAACTTGTCTTTCATTTTTCCTATAACTTTCTTGTTAGAATTGTCATGAAATCCACTAGAAGTTGGATATTCTGATAAATCGAACAGATCTTTATTATCGTAAATATCTTGATAGACATTTTCACATTTTATATTGTACACCAGAGAATCCGTATCAGTAAATAGAAGCTCCTAATCTGGCCACATCTTTT
Organism: Potamilus streckersoni; assembly: GCA_016746295.1. NCBI lineage: Eukaryota > Metazoa > Mollusca > Bivalvia > Unionida > Unionidae > Potamilus > Potamilus streckersoni. Next base: position 1,333,044 of record JAEAOA010002072.1, read on the forward strand.
GGGTAAAATTATAATGAAAATCGTACATCAAACACTTTGATATATCAATTACAGCTGCACCAACATAGATTGGCTTATTTAACTTTAAATTTGTCTTTCGTCGTTGTATTGGGGCAAGATTGTCATTAAATATTTTCATACTAACAAAACCATCGTCTCTAACTAACATATTTCTGCGATTAATATCATTAACAATTTTGAGAGAAACTCGACGACATACATTTTCCATAGTCTTTCCAAACACTGAGTTGTTCATTAACTTGAAAAAGTTTTTCTCAAATTCGGTTGTAGCTACGGCACGACGTTTCGTGTTTAGGTTAATATAATCCGCCATCCACTGCGATTGATTAAACTTTAGCACACGATAGATTTTTATCAGAATTAGTCCAGCAGCTACCGCTTGCTTTAGGTTTTGTAGTGCATGACATAATTGCTTTTATCTAACAAATTTGGAACTAACTTGTTAACGATAGGGCATTTTCCTGTTGTCATAGCTCGTTGCTCAGGCGATAATAAACTGTAATCAATCGTCATCGATTCTGCGCAAAATGGACAGTCATTATGTAGATCGTGTAACGAACTGGGGTAGTCTAAATCAACTTCAACAAAATATGAAATATCTTTGGGAAGATTTTTTTCAGTTTCGTTGAGAAACTGGTTTGGAGTTATCCAATGAAACCCTCCGCAAGGCATTGGCTTCTGCATGCTCCACCCATAAAGGTTCACTTTATCTAAATAAATAATATAACTCGACGGAAGATTTTTATCATAACTTTGTAAATATTTATTATTAGCTGCTGCATATTTTTTTGCTATAACGCTAATTCCGCCTCTGATGCCTTTTTCAATAAAGTTAAACATATAGATATCTGTTAAGAGTTCTAATTCTATCTCGCTAGTTTTAAGTAAAGCATCCAAGACAGCCCAGGAGCAGAATAATACAAACAGGGGTCTAATCCGTAATTTACATGACTAACCTGACGAAAATTCTCGAAAACATCTGGTAGCAATGAAACATCAGTTTTTTGATATAAATCGTGATAATCGCCAAATGTTTTGCAGGCGAATTTAGTCCATATATCTTGGGCATATTTATACTCATCGTCACTGATGTTCTTGTTCTTGAGCTGCGAGTAAAATTTATTTTTATCAGGTAGAGAAGTTTCATTAAATCGGCTCCAATCGTCAAGATACTCGTAAGGAAAGATACCTTTTTTTGTCAGATGGACATAGTTTTCTCCGAAGCAGCTGCGTAGATTATTGAAAATACTGCAACCTTTAACGAGCTCGTCTAATGATGCCGCCATAAATTGCAAGCCGTCGATGAAGCGTAATTTGCCGAGGGTCAACGACATATACTTTTCAAAATTATTTGGAATACATTTTATCACGTTATTTAGTTTCTGTTTAGCTTTAATGTCTTTATCACCAAAAGCTTCCACAATGATATGACTGTCGTAGCCGCGAAAGTTATGTAAAATTACTGGTATAAAATCTGGAGCATGAAATTTCAAATTGCAACTGTTATGCGCAGCTCCGCGATACTGACCGATCAAATGACAGTGATCTCGCACCTTGGAGTCTGCCAGAGGTTTTTCACAAATATGGCAATTAACCGCCTCATCGAAGTCGAGTTGTTGTTTAGACGTTATTCTGATCGGAGCTGTCCTAATTAATCTGTTAGAAATTGTATTAACTTCGTCTATTAAATTTTTCAATAACCAGACGGCAGGATTTTCACCTCTGTATAACCTTATCGGAGACGAAAATCTATTGCTAGCGCAACAAACTACTTTGTAAGCTACCCCGCAAGGAATATGCTGTTCTATCATTCTTGTACTTGATTTGTTCGGATCAGTTTCTGCTCCACCTACGGGAACGAGTAGACACTCGAAATCGGCGTAAATAACAAAGGGAATACTCAACTTATGATTATAGTTTTTAAATTTTAATATTTTTTCTTTTTCTTTAGGCATAGTTATTTCTTGAACATTAACGCAGTATTTGAGATGGACTTGCAGTCTGTTATCGCTAGAAAAACCGTGCAAACATCTGTAACGGAAGTATTCTTGTTTCTGTTTTTACTGTACTGTCCACCAACTAAGCCGTTAATGTTCTTTATCCAACAGTAATGTCCCTGAAAAAATAATAAATTTATGGTCTTTTGCAAAGCATTATCTGAGATGTATCGTTTTCTCGTTCGTCTAGTCCGAAAACATTTACTGAGATACCGTTTTGTTTTTCGAACTTTGGTATATGACTTTTTGCTACTGGAAAGTTGATGACATCAAAATTGAGTTCGTTCTTGTGCGGAAAGTACTTGTTGACGCGATCGAAATTCTGCTCCTTGGGAAACATTGCGGAAAGAATAGACCACTGGAAACATTTGTTATCGTTGTTTTTATATTTATACAGCACTTTTTGTTCTTAATTTTTATTAGGAAGGTCGACGTATCCAGTGCCGCGAAGTACGTTATATTTTGATGTGTGAAATAAAACTGCTTTTATCATTTCGACTTTCCAACCTGAACCTGACGAGGTAAATTCTTCTAGTTTTTTGTTTATTTCCTGGTGTATTTCATCGGCGACCATAGCAATGTTTGTTCCAGTAAATATTTTTTTCGATTTAGCTGTTACAAAGGGTTCCGAGATTTCGCTTTCAAAAGTTTTTGTTTCTTCGACTGAGTGTAACTTTGATAAAATCATATGATACTGGACTATGAGTTTGATACTTTTATGAACTGCAAGTTCTCGAGCTATAAGGGTTGTAAAAGATGATATAAATTTGTAGAGGTAAAATTAGCTAATATAGTCTGATGGTCGAGTTTGTAACTGTTGTCATATCCTGAAAATGCCGAAGCAATTTTTTCGGATTTGATAATGCTCTTCTTAGCAATGTCGCGCAATTTCAGCATTATATGTATATGGTAATATTGTTTATTTAATTGAAATTTTTAAAAATTTTAATTAGAGATATAACAATTGTATATATATATATATATATATATATATATATATATATATATATATATATATATATATATATATATATATATATATATATAATGACAGAAATCTTGAGATATCTACCACTCACAGCAGAAGAGCAAGAGATGTATCATGTACACTGTACACACGAAATACAACTTATATGAAGGGAAATGCATAAGGTTCTGTTATCAACATAGCAACTGAAAAAGCTATTGGCGTACCAACTCCGGCTGGGATATTAATTTCAGTAAAGGGCGATGATGCAGAAAGAATTGATATGTTTAGAAAAGATTTTATTTATACCTTGTTTGTTGGAGATATCCTAATAGGACATCGAGTATATAGAGCAAATGGTGCAGTTGCAGATGATAATATCGAAAATTTAGGATTACAAAACGAATATCAACCTCACCCAGTATTTGATTTATACGAAGCAAATGATAGGGGAGTTGTTAGACGCAGAAAAACTGAAAATGTTATTGAAAGTTTGATTAATACCGGCTATTTACATATCAATGTCAGTGGAACTAAAACATATTTTGTTAATTATCTGTCGCATCGTTTTGTATTTGAAACTTTTCGTGGACCTATTCCAGCTGGTTTAGTTATCGACCATATTAACAAAATTAAAACCGATAATTGTCTCGAAAATTTGGATTTGGTTACGTCAAAAGAAAACACAAGACGTGGAGTTGGTTCTGATGGTTCTAATTTTAAAAATCCAACCAAGCAAATAATTTCAATAAATATTAAAACTGGAATAGAAATGAAATTTAAATCGTTTTATTCTGCGGCAAAATATCACAAGATTAATTCGCGTGCAATAAAATATGCAGCTGATGTTGTAAGTAAATCAGCAAAGTCTATATTGACATTTGATAGATTTAGTTTTAGATACGATAACTAATGATATCATTCAAATCGTTTCGTGAGATACAATTATGAGAAAATTATATCACGCCGTCGCGAGTTAATCGTATTTTCATTATTTTGTTTGTATAAAGTTTTATTTTATCCGCCGCTGTTAACAAAAATTTATCAAATTCGCCTGATGTTATCATAACGTCAACGAAATAAAAATTATATCCCAGCAAGCAGTTTCGAACTGCTTCGGCTAATTCTTTTTTGTTTAGAATATTAACTTTACAATGATATTTTATTTCCATAATATATATTAATTAGATAAAAGATTATTATTATAATGAACTTAATTGAAAGATTGGCTCAGATATATTCGGAAGATTTTGTTCCAGTTAATAATGTCACCGATGACAGATTTGCTGATTTCATCGACCATACTGAAAATGATATATTGTATATCTATGACGATGACGATGAAGATGATGTTGTCGTTAGCAAGAAATATTTAAGCGATATGATGTTAAGTACCACATTGCCAAAAAAATATATTAAAATTTAATTTTAGCGTTGCCGAGCAACAAATATTTTGGTAGCTTTTTAGACCCTTTCTAAACTTAAAAGTACCGGGACAACAAAGAACCATAAAATACGATTTTACTTTTGTTAAAATATTTAATTTAATGACAGTCGATGATGCGAGAAAATTGCTCTTAATTTCTTTATGTAAACGTGCAAAATGTTGAACAATACTGATAAGATACGAGCAAATTTATAATAATATTATTCAGGCGATGCAATCGCAGTCGAAGAAATCGACTTAGTTGGTACCCAACTTTTACATTTATCGCTATATCCACGCCATTTAACTAAACTTTTGTTGCCGCGCTTTCTAATAACTTTTTCGATAACAAATATATCTTGTTCTGTTTTATGAAGTTCCTGTTCGTAAAAACTGCCAGTTATAGGTTCATCTAGCAAGTCTTTCAGCGAATATGTAACTGGTATTGTTAAAAGTATTTTATCAACAACAAATACTTCTTCGCTCCAGTTCGGAGTAAATCCCATTTCAAACGTTTTCTTGGTCAACGAAATTCTAACTTTATCGCCAACTCTAAATTTATGTCTGCGGTACATGTTTTCGTTTGCCAGTATTGGATTTGCAATCGCGTCATCTGGCGACATTTTAGTGGTTCGGTGTTTCATGTTATTATATTCGCCACTTAGTTTCTGTAAGTTGTCAATATATTTATTCGTGTTTTTAGCTGTCAAATATTTATGAATTTTTTTTGTTAAGAGTGCGATTAAATCGCTCGGCGATAACGCTTTTTCCCTCATTTCCAATTACGTATTTTTTAATATTATTTTGTTCCAAAAACTGCTTGAACTTTTTGTTAAAAACCTCTGCTCCGTGATCGGTCCAGATTTTGTTTGGCTTTCTTTCTGTTGATGTTATTATGCGCTTTAGCGCGTCTATCATTGAGGTCCCCGTTTTATCCGAAACTGGTACACTAAATGCATATTTACTAAAAACATCGACAACATTAAAAAGATATCTCTGGGGATCGCCATCAGCTCCAACGTTAAATTGAGCTAGTTTTGACATATCAACTAAATCTATCTCCCAAATGTCATCAACGGCATTTGCTACAACTTTACGTCGCGGTAACTTTTTTTAGGTCTATGTAGTTCAGATGCTAGCGACGCTGGGTCATCGAATAAGTCTTCGCCGAGTCCAAGTTTACATTTTGCTCCAATAAAACCCTGTACCAATCTTCGGTCGACACGCTCTCGTATATTTTCTGGTTTTATTTCGAGAAGTTCGTCTAACACTTTTTGTCGCAGTTGTGTTTGGTTTCGCCACTAGGAAGATCAATATCTCTATAGCAGATATCATGACGCATCGCTATTGCATCAACCTGATTGTATGGTTCTTGTCCTGGCAGCGGATTATCATTTTCAAGCTGCTTTCCCTACGGGTTCCACGGACCAGTATATTTATGGTCTGGCAATGTCCAACTGCCTTTTGTTTTCGGCAGTTTGCCAATTAATTTATGTATATCTATTCCCGTTCCAAGTATTTCTCTGTTGTTGCATTTCTGGCAATATGTAACAATTTTATTTTGCTCTAGACATAAATCTCTATCAGCGGCGCAGTTGCACGTCATTATGTATTTATAACTGACAAATTTTTGTATGAAATTTGTTGATTTTTGTCCAATTTGTTGATTTTTTTAGGGTATTTTGGTCGAATTTTGCGATGAAATTATATCATTTTGCTAGTTTTCGTTGGGTCAAAACCCCAGTAAGGTTAACGGGAAATAACATTAAGTTTTTCATTTATCGATCAAAATCTGGTTTTGTCTGGTTTTGTATCGCAAAATGATCATAAAAATCTATAAAATGCAAACAAATAACTAGTAAACCCGGATTTTGATCGATAAATAAAAAACGTAATGCTAATTCCCGTTAATCTTCCTGGGGTTTTGACCCTCAAAAAATAAGAAATATTACTAAAAACATAAATATTGTTTTAGTCGTCTACTAAAATGACGTCCCTGATAACATCAGGGGGGCAACCCGCCCGATTTTGTTGCTGGCAAGAACATGCTTTTTCTTTTTCCACAGATTGCGCAAATACTTTTCAGCATTATTCTTTTATTCTTTGTCTTTTCCTTGTTTTCGTCTTTATTTTCCGTTTTAGTTTTACACTTGAGACACTATGTTGACATTATTATATTTGTAAGTTTAGATAAAATTAATCGCGATCTCATCATTAGTGCGAGAGGGTTGTTTTGTCAAATTGCAAAAAAATCTTTAAAAAATCTGGATTTTTGGTCATCTGTTTAATGAACATCACGCAATAATAACCGCAAGCGGAAATTCCAACTGGTTGAAACTGATTAGAAGAATAATTTATTATTTGTATTTACTCATATATCGTTTAATCGCATCACTCGGTGGAATTCCGAACGAGTCGAAAAAATTTTATCAAAAACAGCTACCCAATGTGTACCAGATCCATCATTAAAATCTTGTATATTTATAACGCAAGAACCCGGCATTGCTGGAGATGTAAGTTCATCTTTGGAATAAACTCCGCGAAAATTTTTAACTTTTTGTAATTTATCAAGTATATCGAAATTACTTAACGCAGGAAATTTTATCTCCTTGTTCCTGGCAGCATTAGTCCTCTTCCTCGCCCTAATAGACCCGGCAATAGACTTCCCGCCAATCCTGCCAGTAATGGGGCTATTGGAAGAAATCCACCTTGTGTCTTTTTTTCGTCGTTTTTTTCCTTTTCGTGGCTGTCTTTTTTCTAACAGTTTTTCGTTTATGCATTATATTTAATCTTTAGACAAAATTTTCTTTATACCACCGCCAAAGACAATACCACTACCTTTAACTGCCTTTTCTGATGCGCCATGTACTGCTCCTGACGCCGCTGCTACTCCTAATGTTCCTAACACTGGCAAAAGTTTAGGAAGTAACGTTTTGGCTATAACTGATAGTGCCGGACCTAAGAAACCACCGTCCACCGCAATGAGTTGGGACAGCGAAGTTATTTGTGCGACGCTCAAATTTAAAACGAAAGGTTTTTTTTTGCGATCGCATTTATTCGCTTGATTTTCGGTTACCAATAATTTTTTTTAAAGTCCCCAAAGCACTCGGGTTGATCTTCAATGAAACCGACCTCCGCTTCGCAATAGCAGCCGCTAATTTTTTAACTTGGCCATCGGTTAAATGTATTCTTTTCATAATATATTTTGTCATCTTATATAACGAATACAGATTAAACTTGTATTGTCATTTTACCTCCAATGGAGTCGATTGTCACAGATCTGTCGCTTATCACTAATGCATATATATTTAACGCTGCTGGAGCTGCTGGAGCGGTACCGAGCGTCCAACTAACCTCAATATCAGCTGTATTGTCAACACCTCGCTCGCTATGTTTACTAACATCAAAGTAAAATTTTGGATAACGTGTACGAAATTCTTCTACTGATATCTGAGTTCCGTCTCCAGTATCTTGATATTTCTGCATTGAGTCGGCCAGGTACATGTACGGTCTAGTAATGTTTTAATTGTCGTTATCCGCAAAATTGCATTCGATCGCTCGTTCTGGATATTGCTTTGAATTTATTCTGGCATAAATTCGTCTAACATCAGCGTTGTCAAATATTCCATTATTTTGTGTTTGGCTTCCGCGTCGATTTTGTCTCTGGAAAACAACAAATAAATGACGCGGCAGCTGTTCACTCGATGTTGTTGTAACTCGCCATGTGTAGTCGGTGGTATTCGGAACTGCTGTTTGATATATTTTATGTTGTTGAAAATGAATTTTATTCGTGCGTTTTTCCAGTTTACTATCTAATTCTAATGCTTTAGTGACCGGTGGAATTATTCGTGGCATCCACAGCGCAAGTTTGTTTATAATAAATTGCACATCAGCACCGCCAAATCTAAATAGGCAATCATTTTGTTCTGCCCGATCTAACATAAGTGTATGTTTAACTCCGCAAAATACTTTATTATAGTCTCTGCAAAACCCAAATATTGTGCTTAGCGGCAATATCATTGTAATTTGACGTGATGCTGCTGCAAAATCGCTTCTCCTAGCAAAACCTTCATTATAACGTTTATTTCTCACGTTAAGCGATTTGTTTATCATTGCGTTACCATCATCACCTGCTACTGGTGCTGTTATACCAAAATTATTACAGGCAGCAACAAGCTAAACTCTTACAGCGTTTGCATTAGCGTCAGCAGCTGGTGCGGCTATGCCTAGCTCTTCAGCATTAGCAATAAGAAAAGCTCTCACATTTTCAGCGCTTGCATCTGCATTTGCTTCAGCAATTAATGTTCCTTTTGAAAAAAATTCCCCAGATCCTGCTTTTCCAATTCCAGCATCTTTAAACCACATCATATTAGTTGCAGTTGATTTGGAGTAATCATCGGAGAACAAAATAATATTTAAGGCTGTATTTGCAACTTGTAAGTGATTTGAAATATCTTCGACAGTTTGATTGGCCAGCTGATATCGAGCACTTCTAAAAAAAACAACCATTATTTATAAGAGCTGCTTCTAACTTACCTACAATTGCAACAGGTGGATCAGCTGTTGTCATAATTTTACCACGTACTTCTAACATTGCTTTGCAAGGCAGTAGAAATATGTCATCATCTCTTGTATTAAATGTTTTAACGCCAGCCTTATTAGGTTCGTTAGAATTTTCATCTAGATATTCCACATACTCAAATTCCGTCACTGCGTCGTCTTTGTCAGGAATTTCTGTACAATCGAGATAAGACTTTACAGACATGTTTTATTTTATTAGGTTATATAAAATTATTGCGGCGTTGTAATTTTAGATATTAAATTTTGTATAATCTGCTCGCCTTTTGGTGATAAAAGTTTTTTCGTTGTTATCATCGATCGTTGGGTTTCTTTTGTTGGTGCGATTTCTGAAATAACTTGTTTGATTGACGTTGGTTCGCCTTTTATTTTATCAGATAGTTTTTGTCCTACTGCAGTTCCCGCAGCAGATGCAGCTCCAGTTGCAAAAGCTTTACCCGCGTCAAGTGCAATTGGCGCAACTTTACGAGCTAGTCCTGGAATATTTTCAGCAATTTTAGTAAATATATTTCCGAAAACTCCTCCTACTATTTTTCTTCGATAAACGTTTTCTGCTTCATCATATATCTGAGGTTGTATAATTTTCTTGTCAATCACGAAGTGATTGCGCGTAGGTGTACGTAATAAGTAACGATCTCATTATTTAAATCCAGCTGTCTTCTAGTTTGATCTGTCAGTTGCATATTTACCTCATTTATTTGATTTTCAACGTTTAGCGGATAATATATAATATATCTTGGATAGATTTGCATGAGAGATCCTGGTGGAACTTCTGGTGAGAAACTGTATATCGTCTGCCCTTTGCTGCCCTTGGCTGAATAAGAACCAGACGCGATAGAACAACTTACCAGTATAGTGTTTACGTCAGTTATATTTACTGGAAGTTCGCCGTCAAACATAAGAGTTTCTTCAAAAGAAGTAAATAAGTTATATTGAAAACCTATCAGTGGTGCAATACTTTTTGATGATAAAAAATTAATTATCATATTTTTATTGTTATTCTAGAGCATAACTTAATCTAATTTGGTGCTAGCTCAAAATTTTGTGCAACTTCTTTATTCGCCTTTATAAGTTCTTTTATCGTTTTATTTAGATCAGTTATGTTGTACGCTCCTTATGGAATTTTAAAATGTGTAAACGTATATTGTTTATACCCTGGAGTTGATGAAGGAGCTGGATAAGTAACAGCAAATGTAAACTCATCATTAACACCTGTCGTAACGTTTGCCATGGCGTTCCAACAAGTACATGAAATTAATCCAATTTCGTATTGCTTTTCACAATCTAGTTCTATTGGCGGAACATATTTTACTGAAAAGTTCGCGCTATCTTTATCAGATTGGCTGGAGTCGAGTAATAATGTTGCTTACATTTATTATTATATTTTTATAAAATTAAGTCGCCGCAATTAAGTCGCGGTGTAAAGTATCGTATTCGTCCAATGTTAATAAATTTCTCGATCTTAAATTATCAAGTATGTCGATGATTTCATTGTCGATTTCAGCACCAACATTTCATGCTTCTTTTGACGATATCAATAACATTAATCTGCCGATCATTTCAGTAACTGATGCGATTCTGACGCCTGTTCCCGTTGTTTTTTCATTTGACCTTTTTTCAAGTTCTTTATGATCATCGACCAATCGACTTTATTCCATTTGTCTTTCGATGGGTTTCATATCCTTCGGGACAATTTCATCAGCTTTCATTCTTTTTGTATCTAGAAATTTTGCTTCCTTAATTAAACTATTGTTATGGTGTAAGTATGTATCTATTTTTTTATTCTATTAGTAAATTTGATATAAAGATCAGCAATAATCCAATGTCGATATTTGTTAATAGTGTTTATGTAGTTTTCATCTTCCAGTTTTACATCGTCAATATGTATCTTACTTGTTTCATTAATTTTTCTAGCGCTATAATTTTCTCTTCGGATTTGTAATCATCTTTTTTAACATCATGTACTCTCACGCCTTTAAAACCATATTTTTCATCAAAATTTTTATACTCATTATCTCTTATTTGGTCATTTATATTTTCTAAATTAGTTTCAAATCGTTCTTTTTCCTGGACATCTAATCCATGTTCTTTTTTCCACGCATCTCTTTCAGCTTTTTCTTCCTCTCTCTCTCTCTCTCTCTCTCTCTCTCTCTCTCTCTCTCTCTCTCTCTCTCTCTCTCTCTCTCTCTCTCTCTTTTCTACGTTCTTCTTCTTCGTTTTTCATTTTTCTCTCTCTCTTTATTCTAAGCTCTTCTCCATATTATAACCTTTTTTCAATCGGTTCAACTACCGCTGCTTCGGCTAATCTTTGTTGAAGTTCTAGCGGATTATTTATAAGCCTATCTATTTGAGCTTGCCCCGCAGCAGGATCATCTATATATGCTGCAAGTGCCTCAGCTAATCTTTTCTTTTCCGCATCAGATCTCTCAATAATTCTTTCAGCAGCCGCCTCTTGTTGTTCTTTAACTAATCCGAGTAAACCGTTCTCTTGTAATGTTTTAGCCTCTTCTTCTGAAAGTGGTTCAGTTTAGGGTTGTTTTCCAAGTAAAGCCTCAGGAACTGGTTTGAGAATTGTAGCTGTTGTTTCTGCTGCAACAACTTGACCACGTCGATCTTGCTGTACTAGCTGTTTAAATTTTGCCTGAGATTGCGCAAGCTTTTTTAGATTTTCGATAAGTTTTCTGTACTTTGCTTGTTTTTCCATTAATTATATACTATATTCTACAAAATATTAGTGTAGATAGTTTTCAATGCAACATCGAAACATTTTATTCTTATCATTTGTTAACTTATCGAATAAAAAGAAATCATATCTATTTGCCGTTGCTTGACGATATAATTCAATAAATTTGTTTATATTTTTTGTTACGTCGCCGCATTGTTCGTTTGGGATATTTCTAACGTCAATATTGTCAAGACCTGGAAATAATATAAAACAACCAGTATTTCGCCTAATAAATCTGTCGATATTATAATATCCTTGAGCGAGATAAATAGAATTACATATCTTATTTCGCGACAGTGAAAAATCCGATCTGATTTTATTCATTTCCTCATTGTTTAGCGGAATATCATCAAAAACAACTTTTTTATGTTCGGACGAATCGAGTTGATTAACTGGAATAAGTTATTCCGGTTGTTTTATTATAAAGTAATCCTCGCCAGATCGTCACGATGTTTGTCATTATAATTGTTAAGTAGTTCGTACTTATCTTGCTGCGGATTAATTGTGTAAATATAAACTCGATCGTAGTTAAAATTATCTCCGAGAAGTAAATTGATTAGCAAATTTGTTTTGCCAGATCCAGTTCTACCAACAATAAGATAATGACAATCTGGAAGCTCATTGTTATGTTTATGTTTCACCAACCGCTCTGTATCAAAGTTTAATATCGACGATTTTGCCATTACTATTATGGTATATAATTTTATCAAGCAGTAAATAAATAATGAGTTTTTATTCGACATTTGGACCAACAGTAGAAGATTCAGCGTCTGCTCAACAAGGTGACCTATCTAAATACGCAACTCTCGACCAACTCAAAAATGAAATTACTAATTTATTAAATGTCACGAGTGTAGATCAAAACGAAGTTGTTTTTTTTTTCAAGATAAATAAGGACGATTAAAAACGAGCATTATACAACTATCTGATGTACTTGTACGAATTCCCACCGCGGTTGTTAATAATATAGTTACTTTTACTGACCAAGGTAAAATACAAGATTTGAGGCAGTCCGTTAACGATTATGTTAAGAAAGCTGGCGATGTATTTATTGGCGACATTATAATGTCAGGAAAAAATTACCTATCTCGGAAACCCAACCGCAGATACAGATGCAACAACAAAAAATACGTCGACGATTAAGAATGTAAGTACTTGTCAGTGCGCGGTGGTATTATGCTTTCATTTCTGAATATGACAACAATGGTATTACTAATCTTAGAGCACCAGAAACGGATTTCGACGCTGCAACTAAACAATATGTCGACGATAAAGAAATTCCAATAACGACTTCGTTAACGACAATTAATGATGGAGTTGTCGCATTTAGAACTGAGTTTTCTAATCACGTACAAACATTTCTAAATTTTCGTAGAAACATAAACAGAACTAACAATGATTTTTTTGGAACCTCACCAACTGTTATCATTAATCTCACTGACATTAACACAAGACTTAACGATATCACAAGTGGCATTCCAAATATTATTCAAAAAACTGATCTCATTAAAATTCCTCACAAACAAATTAAAAATATTGTGTACACTGTATCATCAGGAAAAGCAACATGGTCGCAGCAAAATAACACTCTTAAACATATCGAAGAGGTTACTGGTGTATATAGATTGTCTTTGTTTAGTAGTGCGAAGTTTAGTATATTTACAAAATTTCCATGGCGTCATTCAACTAATGATTTTTCTGGAACTGTGTCTATTGTGTTAATCAAAGATATTGAGGAAATATTTATGATGATAGCGGATAATAAAAAGTTAACCGCAGCTACGTATTGGTGGTGTATTGAATTTGTAGCTGAAACTCCAGAATTAGTTGCTTAAAAATATATAAACAAATATTATATAATGAAAAAAATATAGTCGATTTCAATTATATTTCAGAAAATATTCCGAAACAAGATGTTGACGCTCTAATGAAATATTACAGATACTATCATAAAAATCTTTGGTGTGTCAAAAAATGTTACAAATACTATACCAAAATACTGCGAGTAATATCATATCTGCCGCTGCTAATGAACGGCTCGGGTATAATTTCAAGTGGCGCATCATTAAATCCGTTTTTGTTAATAATATCTGGTGTCGGCGTTTCTCTTGCAGCAGTGTGTAAAAAAGTTTAACCTCGACATACGACTAAAAGAAATGCTTGCAAAACAGCGAGTATAACTTATAAAAAATTACTCGATCAAATTCGATCTTATTTGCGTGGTATAAAATATGATATGGACGATTTAATACGCGAGTTTCGCATTATTGATAGTATGTTAACAGATATTCTGCCAATGAGAGTTAGTAAATACGAACAAATTATGATAAAAAGTAGAAGTTTAATTAATTTTGTATGGCTTTAGTAATATCGTTATCGAATAATATATCACCATATTGTCAATAAATATCATCACATCATCTGCCCTTTCCCGCTATTCTCAAATCGCTTTCAACTGCGAATAACCACACTGATCCATATTTCGGCGATACATAATATCCCACCTTTTTAGTGCAATCGCTTATTATTTTAGGTTTAATACCAGTATACCCTCACGCTGCTTTGATCGAATTAAATCTTTTACAAAATCTATTTGTTAGATCGAATCAAACATGTCTGATTGAGTTTGACATTATTTACATATAATCTTATTTGTTTAATATAACATTTTTAACAAATAAGTACTCAGTAGTAGTGAATATTGATGTATCCTTTATCAGAGACCCTCCAGCCACAAAACATATTTTTTGTCAGAAAATGTGTTATCATGTAAAAGTCATCGTTTTGAGCTAACAAAGGCTGCTGACAAAATGTTAACTTACAACGTTTTGGGGGCTGGGGGGTCTCTGATAAAGGATCATCAAATAATCAATACTACTGGTATATTAATTTCAGTTAAAGGTGGTGATACGAAAAAAATTGAAATGCTTGGAAAAAAATATTTATATTTTGCTTTGCGATGATATTCCAGAAGGACAACGAGAATACAGAGCAATGGCGCTGTTGGAGATGATAATATTGAAAATGTATCATTAGGATATGAATTTCAACTCCACCCAGTGTTTGATTTATATGAAGCAAATGAAATGATAAGGGAATTATTCAATATATAAGAACGAAAAAAGGGGTCGGACGTTTACAAAATAGCGGATATCTTAATGTTATTGTACGTGGAACAAGACTGATTTTAATAAATATAAATCAAATAAGTGTTTGTTTGATAATTTTAACGATGTTATTTCAGTTGGTCCAGTCATTGATCATATTCATAAAATTCAAACCGATAATCGTCCAGAAAATGTAGTTGTTCTTAGTCCTGTCAGTACAACCGCTCCGGACAACGTTGCTACTAGCTAAAACATACTTTTTCTTTTTCCACAGATTGCACAAATATTTATTCTATGATTTTATGTTTTGTATGCTTTTTCGTCTTTATTTTCTATATTAGTTTTACACTTAAAATAATATTTTGACATTGTATATCAGTAAATTTAGATAAAATTAGTTGCAATTTCATTATTAACGTGATTGGGTTGTTTTTCAAATCGCAAAATAATCTTTTAAAATCTGGATTTTTGGTCATCTGTTAAATAAACATTACACAATAAAATCCACAAGCGGAAGTTCAGACTGTTTGAATTTGATTAGACGAATTATTTATTATTTTGTTTTTACACATATATTATTTTAATGCGTATCTTGGTAGAATTCCGAACCGGTCAAAATAATTGTTTTAAAAATCAGCTACCCAATATGTGCCGGGTCCGCCGTTAAAATCTTTTATATTTATAATACATGAATCCATCGTGTCTGGAATCGCTCTAAGTTCATCTTTGGAATAAACTCCGTGAAAATATTTTACATTTAATTTATCAAGTATATCAAAATTACTTAACGCAGGAGACTTTGCCAGACGTGACTTTATCTATTTGTTCCTGGCAGCATTAGTCCTCGTCCTCGTCCTCGTCCTAACAGACCTGATAATAGACTTCCCACCAATACTGCTAGCACTGAGGCTATTGGAATAAATCCACCTTCTCGCTGACGTACCATTTTTGTTGTTGGATTTCTTTGCACTGTTTTTATCAGTGCATTATATTTAATATTGAAACAGAAAATTAATATCGACATTCATACGAAACAATAAAAAAAGAATAAACGAAACTTTTCGTTTAAGCGGTTCCGAGGATAATACCATTACCTTTAACTGCAATTTTCATCTCGCCAGATACTGCTTTAGATGCTGCTGCTAATACTAATGTACAATGTACTGGCAACATGTTAGGTAGTAATGTCTTGTTATTACTGATAGTGCCGTACCGTGCCATATTTTGGCGTCTCAGTTATTTATGCTGCACTTATATGTTAGACAAAAGGGTTTTTGCGATTGCATTTATCTACTTGTGTTTCGGTTAACAACAATTTTGTCAAAATACCTATTTAAGCATTACGGGAGACGTTTTTTGAAACCTGTCTCTATTTTGCAACAGCAACTGCAATATTTTATCTTGGTCATCAGTTAAATATATTTATTTTACAATATATTGTTCATTGTATAACGGCACTGCTTGAACTACTCAGAATGTCCAAGAAATTTCAATACCATCTGTGCTGTCTACTGTTCGATCGCTTTGATTACTGACATCGAAAGAACATATCGGATAAAGTGTACGAAATTCCTCTACTGATATCTGAGATCTATCTCCAACGTCCTGATATGTTTGCATTGCGTCGAATAAATACATGTACTGTCTTTATCATTTTTATTAGCATTATCTGCAAAATTACATTCTATATCTCGCTCCGGATAGCGCTTTAAATTTATTCTAGCGTATATTCTTATAACAACAGCATTATCAAATATTCCGTTATTTTGTTGTTTGCTATTGTGTCGAGCTTGTCTCTGAAATGCAACAAATAATTGTCGCGGTAGTTGCTCACTTCATGTTTTGACTCACCTTGTGTATTCGGTGGTAATCTGAACCGCTGCTTGATATATCTTGAAGTTGCTGCAAATAAATTATATTCGTCTACTTTTGCAGCGTACCATTTAATTCCGCCATTTTATTGATTAACGGAACTATTCGTGGCATCCACAGCGCAAGTTTGTTTATGGCAAATTGTACCCCACCAAATAAAAATAGACAATCATTTTGTAATCATTAAAACAAGCGTCTGTTTAAATCTACGAAATACATTATTATAGTCCCTGCAAAAGCCAAATATAGTAATTAGTGGCAGCATTATTGTAATTAGATATGATACGGCTATAAATGCCTTTCTCTAAAAATTGCCATCTTTGGAACGTGTCTTACTTAGGTTATGAGCAAATATGTTATAACTTATTCCAATATTGCAATGCCACTTTAAGCTGAATCTACTTGATTTATGCCAAGATTATTACAAACTGCTGTAAGTTAGACTCTTGTATAATCTGTATTAGCGGCTGATATATGTCAATACCTAAACTCTTAGCACTAGCAATAAGAAAATCTCTTACAATAATAATATCTGCAGCAGGATCAGCTTCAGCAGCTATAACGGGTGCCAATCCTGATAAAATTTCAGCTGATTGAACAATACCTGCACCACCATTTCCTGTATATTTAAACCACATCATGTTAGGTGCAGTTGATTTAGAGTAATCATCGGAAAACGAAATAGTATTTATGACTGTATTTGCAACTTGCAAATGACTTGAAATATCTTCGACAATTTGATTGGCAAGCTGATATCAAGCAGTTTGAAATAAGCACAACCCATTATTTATAAGAGCTACATTTACGGTAGCTGTAATTGCGACAGGTGGAACATCTACTGACATAACCTGGCCACGAACTTCCAACCTTGCTTTATGATGAAGTAGAAAAACGTCTTAGTTTCGAGCATTAGATTTTTTGACGCCAGCCGTATTAGGCTCGTTAGAATTTTCATCAAGATATTCAAGATATTTAAATTGCATTACTGTGTCGTCTGTGTCATAAATGTTTGCTAAATTGAGCTAAACTGTTAAAGGCATATTTTTATTTTTTTAGATTGCAAAAAATTTTGTCATCAACGATATAGTAACTATTTTGGCATTTTTACGTTAGATATTAATTTTGTGTAATATGATCTCCTCGTGGCAATAACAGTTTTTTGTTGTTGATATGATTGCGCTTTGAGTTACGTTCGTTTGTGCGTCTTCAGAAATAGCCTGTTTTTTCGTAGGTGCGGCATGCGCCTTACGTGCCTCTTTGATCTTATCAGATATGTTTGTTCCATGGCATATTCAGCCGGATATGCAGCTCCAGTTTGCAAAAGCTTTTGATCCTTCAAGTGCAATAGCCGCAAGTTTGATACTTATACTGGTATATTTTCAATAATTTTGGCAAATATATTTCTTAATAATCCCTACCTCTAGTTTTCTTCTATAATTTCGATTAATGGAATATTTTCAATAATTTTGGTAAATATATTTTCTTTAAAATCTTCCATCTAGTTTTCGTCTATATTTTTTCTGTTTCATTATATGTGAGGTTGTATAATTTTGTTGTAAAATCTTCCAGAAGAAAATGTTTACTGTTTTTTGCGCAAGCGCAGGTAATAAGTAACAACTTCATTATTTAAACCTAACTGCCTTCCAGACAGTAAAGTATTATAATTTGTTGTAATTTCAAGATCGTCTGTAGCTTCTTCTTTTCATCTGTCATACGTGCTTTTGATATAAGTTATTTTAGGGTTTTAATTTGATCAGTCATGCTGTAGGTGCCTTGTGGAATTTTATATATTTTACCTGCTACAAATTCTGGAGTATTATAAGTAAATATAAGTTCATCATCTACTCCAGTTTTTAAATTAGCCATAGCATTGCAACAAGTGCGTGGAAAAAATCCAATTTCATATGATTTTTCAAGATCTCCTTCTATTGGCGGAATAAACGTTACATAAAAGATCTGCGCTTTATCAGATTAGCCAGAGTCTTATAATAATGTTGCTGACATCTATTAATATATTTTATAAACGTAAGTCGCCATATTAAGTCACGGTGTAAAATTTTGTATTCGTCAGATGTTAATACATTTTCCGATCTCAAATTTTCAAGTATGTCAATAATTTCATTGCCAATTTCAGCAACAACTTTTCCAGCTTCTTTTGATGACATTATTAAGAATAATCTTCCTATCATTTCAGTAACTGATGCGAGTATATTAACTCCTTTTCCTTTAGTTTCTTTTTCAATTATATCTAATCACTTCTTATCATAGCCTAGAAATAATTTAAATTTATTATTGTAACAAATTCTTCATCTTTAAATGTTTTTGCAGTATTTTTGAAAACACCAGAAATAACAGCATCTCTCGCTATTTCATAAAGTCCTTCAGCATCTTTTATTTCATCTGTGTTAATTTCTTTGTAAGTTTCTACAATTTTTGCTATGATATCATCTACCATTTTAATGAGGTTATCATATTTTTCATTCTCCCAACGTCATATAGTTGCTTCATGATATAATTGAAACAATTATCTTTTGTTACATCACCACATTATTCGTTCACGATATTTCTAACGGCAACATTGTCAAGTCCTGGAAATAATACAAAAACTTCCTATATTTCACCTTATCTGTCAGCATTTTGAAAACCTTGCGTGAGATAAATATATTTACATTTCTTTTTATAAGATAATGACATATGTCATCTGTTTGTATTCATTTCGTCATTGTTTATCGGAATATCATCAAAACCAACTATCTTGTTTTGGACGAATCAAGTTGATTGACTGGAACAAATTCTTTTGGTTGCTTGATAAAAAAAATCTTCGCCAGCCTCAAGATCATCACGAAGATTGTCATTATAATTGTTAAGTAGCTCGTGCTTATCCTGTTGTGGATTAATTGTTTAAATATAAACGCGATCGTAGTTAAAAGTAACTCCGATAAGTATGTTCATAAGCTATATTTTTTATAAGCCAGATCCAGTTCATCCAACAATAAGATAATGACAATCTGGAAGTTCATTGTTATATTTATGTTTTACCAAACGTTCATAATCAAAGTTTAATATAGAAGATTTTGCCATTATTGTTATACAATTTTATGTTATATAACTTTGTCAAATAGTCAATAAATAATTCGTCATTATTCAAAATTTTTAACATTAGTAGGATAGTCATCGTCAAAAGCTGAGGAAGGTAACTTATCTAAATATACAACTCTTGATCAGCTCGAAAATGAAATTAATAATTTATTAAATATCACAAGTGTGGATCAAAATAAAGTGGTTGTTTCTCAAGACAAACGAGGACAATTACAGACAAGTAATATACAACTGTCAGATAGACTTATACGATTCCCAACGCTGTCGTTTATAATAAAGTTACGTTTGCTGATCAAGGTAAAATACAATATATCGGCAAGACAGTAACGATTATATAAGAAAGCTAGTGATTCATTTACAAGTACCATTATGATGAAAAAATAAAATAAAATTACATACCAGAATCAGATGCATCGACAGAAAAAGTACGTATTAGTGCGTGGAAAGTATTATGCGTGCATTTCTTAATATGAACAATAATGGTGTTAATGCTCTAAGAACACCAGAAACAGATTTCAATGCTGCAACTAAAATATGTCGATGATAAGGAAATTCCAGTAACAACTTCGTTAACAACAATCAATGACGGAATTACCACAATTAGAACTGAATTTTTTAATCATGTACAACTGCTTGTGAATTTTCGCAGAAATGTGAGCAGAACTACTAATTAATTTTTTGGAAGTCCCCCAAATATTGATATTAAACTCGCTAATATTAACGCAAGACTCAACAATATTGTTAGTGGCATTTCTAACATCGTTAAAATACTAATCTTGTTAAAATTTCTCATGGACAAGCTAACACCAATATCGTATACACATTATCATCAAAATCAGCACTATCAAACATACCGCGGAAGTTATTGATGTATTTAGGCTGTCCGTATTTAGCAACGCAAAATTTAGTATATTTACCAGATATTTATTACGTTATTCAGCTGATAATTTTCTGGAACTGTTTCTATAGTGTTAAAAAAGATACCGATGAAACGTTTATGCTGTCATCAGATGATAAAAAATTACATGGAGCGTCTGATTGGTGGTGTCTGGAATTTGTAGCCGAAACTCCACAATAAATTACCTAGATGGCAGGATAATGCATCAAACCCAGGGATTGGCATTACTTTATAAAATATGTAAACAAATATTATTTAATGAAAAATTATAGTTGATTTTAATGATATTTCAGTAAACATTTCAAAACAAGATGTGAATGCACTATGCAATTTCACATATTTTCATAAAAAAGCTTTGTGTGTAAATAATGTTATAAATACTATAATAAAATAATTCGAATGATTTACAGTTGTTAATGGCTAGCTATGTTATAATTTCAAGTGGCGGGTCCTTTACTTTGTTAAAAATACCTGGCGTTGGTGTTTCTCTTGAAGCAGCGTGTAAAAAGTTGAATCTAGACTGCGACTAAAAATATGCTTGTAAAACAGCAAGTATCTCCTATAAAAATTAGTGGATCAAATACGATCTTATTTTCGGGATATAAAATATGATATGGACGATTTAATACGAGAGCTAGTATTATTAATAGTATGTTAAAATATATTTTGCCAATGAGATTTAGCAGTTATGAAACAGATTATAATATAATATGGGTTAACGCAGGGGCTAACGTTAAATTTTATGGAGCTTTAGAAATAGTGTTATCAAATAAAATACCAATTATATTATCAATAAATGTCATTAGATCGTCTGCTCAACCCGCTGTTCGCACATCGTTTCAGTCTCGAATAACCATACTTATCCATTTTGCTGATATATGGTAACCAACGTTTTTAACACAATCGTTTATTATATTAGGTTATATACCAGTATACCTTGATGCTGATTTGATGCAACTAAATCTCTTCCGAAATCTGATTGTCAGATCAAATCCAACATGTTGGATTGACTGATAGAATGATATTATACAATATTTCATTTGTTTAATATGAAACAATCTGTTGACCTAGAATCCTCCCTGTGTTTCAATATATATTTTTTCATTTTCTGAGATAATATAGTGGGTTTTGTTAGGGAGAAGGGGTCTGTAAGGTGATATAAAATGCCAGAATGCATTTATTTTAGAGTAGGTGGGGGTTTCAGAGTTAGAAACATTATTTGCGTGACCATCATCATCTATGTATACTACTGTTGTAACATTCGTAT